>JBCFYV010002148.1:0-42283 GCA_039000515.1 Timema cristinae
GGGGAAAAGAAAATAAAACCCCTATTTACTTGGGGGGGAAAAGTGGAAATTAATTTGGGGAAAAAACTCAGTTAACCCGCCGGGAGATCAAACCTCAATTCCCCGTCCTCGGCAGTTTAGCTCAACACGAAACTACGCGTTAGCTAACTGCGCTACCGGGGCGGGTATGGGGATTTCGCCACCCTAGTGGCACTTTTGTGTGGCCCAGGGTACACTTAGGGAGTTTTTTAGACATCTACCAGCATTTGATGATGCATGACAGTGAATACGGAGGTGTGGTCCATGGAATTTTTTAAAAAACTTAAACCAAATTTACCAACCCCTGATGACTATTGGGATACCTTCGCTTAAGAGAAAAATACCCAAGTATCACCCGGGGAATGACTAAGAAAAGGGGTCTGGGTTCGATTACCATGTCCAGGTTTTTTTGGCATTTTTCAAATTAAGAATAAAATCAAACCTCCCCCCCCGCCCCCCCCCCAATGCAACCAGATTAAACCAACCTCGATTTTTCCCCTCACCGGTAACCAGACGGACAGAATGACGCTTTCCCCCACGTGTTCAGGGTGGGGACAGTGAAATAAAGGAACGTGTGAATTAATATGACCATGAAAAAGAGCCGACCAACCCTTTCAGATTCGGTTCCTTTTATAGGGGAATGGGGCTGGGAAGGGGGGGGACGACTTGATCATGTCGTGTCTTGATAGCCCCGAAAAACAGCTTCTTAAGTTCAAAAATTTTAATAACCACACCCTGTCGAAGTCCATTGTATTTTTGCCAACACGAAATAGAAAAGGGTGTCCCCTCGATGTTTAAATTGCTCTTCTCTTTCAGAGAAAGGTTTTTTAAACTTTGTTTTGTGTTATGCACCGCCTTTGGGGATTTCTGGTGAACAACTAGTCTAAGCGACATTTAGATTGGTTCGATCTAAAGGGTGCAGTGGGGGTATTTACTCCCACAAAAAGGTTCCTTGTCCTCTTCCTGGAAATCGTTATTTTTAAAAATTTATTTATATAATTTTCCTCCTCAAACTGATCGCTTGGACTTGAAGTTTAATATGGTGGTGAAGGGAACATGGCCATGGGGCAGTATGTTTTCAGTTTTTATATTAAAATTTTTTTTAGTCAAAAAAATCAAATATTGCTTCAGTAAAAATATAGAGTTTAATTTTCTTCGCATGGTGATTCAAAAATTGTAAAATTTGTCAGAGCAAGTCGCATTGATGAAAAAAATTTTTAGATTAAAGAGAAAGTTGTCTTTAAATTCCAGGACACCCTCACAGATATTCAACAACTGTTGAGGTTACCATGTGAAAAAATTTTAAAAAAACTCTATGTTTATACGGAGAAATATTTAATTCATTTTGACCTAAAAATCTTTAATAAAAAACCCTGGCAAAGCACTTTCCTAACTCGCGTTCCCCTACAAACCCCCCTTAAACCAGGGGGGTCAGTATCAATCTGACGCTGGATCGCAGTGGAAGTTTAAACAACTTGCACAGTTTTGAGACTAAAACATTGGAATATTTTCAGCCGTTTCTTTTTTTTTCATCACGTCACTACCCGTTGGACTTCAACACTTTAAAACCTTTGGGTAAGTTTAGAAAGGTAGAACTTGGAAGCATATCCAGAATTTACGTGCAGTAGGGAAAGGGGAAAACCATATGGAAAAAACTACCCTCAAACCCTATCAGGATTCTAACACCAACCTCCTGTCAGGGGGAAATCAAACTATATAGACTGCGCCTTAGTCCAGATACCCGGGTAAATATTTTAAAAACATTTCAGAGTATTCTATAAAAGTTTAGTTGGTTTATAGATAATGTAATAAATCATTTTTTGTGGTGAGTGCTCCAAAAAAAGTGTTCTGTGATGGACGTGTGGTAAATTTTTCGGCTACAAATGTGTAATTTTTTGAGATCAGGGGCTGTCAGTGACTCGCTAAAGCAAAATTTTAAACTTTTTTTACTATTTGATTCTTAAAGAAAATATTGTTAGAAGTCAGAAAAAAAATACTTGTTTTAAAACTATGAATTAATTCCCAGAAAAAAATTGGTTTTCAAAAAACTAAGTAAATTTTGTATTTAAAAATTTTTTGAAAAAAGAAGTTATAATTATCGGATATTCAAACTTGAAATGATTCCTTTCGATAAGATTCCTGGAGTTTCGGCCGGGTGATTTCCATCGATATTTTTTATTAAAGGCGTACAATATAACAAAAGATAATAAAACAATTAAATTCTAAAAATATTTAAAGGAAAAATTGAAAAATTTTAGAAACGGGCATTTTTTTCGAACAAAAACACCCCAAAATCCAAAGAGGTTTTTGTTTTTTAAAAAAAGCGTTTTCTTCGAGTATTATCATATCAAAATTTACAAAAATTTTTAATAGCAAAGGCAAATTTAACTTTTATTTTTACGAAGATTTTATTATGTTGGATGACCGGGTTTTGAAAACCAAGTTTTCATTTATATAATTTAAAGGCTGTTAAGGTTGCTGCTTCGTCAGCGAGAAAGTATCAAATTTCTGTCAGCAACACGGTTAAAAATACAATGGTCTGTGTCGTTTTTGGAACTTTTCTCTATTTTTTCTAAGTTTATAATCCTTTTCACCCCCCCTTAACTACCCTTTGTTGATAAAAAGAGAGGAAGGAAAATTACGCCCCTTTCTCCCAAATAAAGAGGAAAACTCACTGCAATTCTCAATTTTTTAAAATTTTCTGTTGTGAGCCTATCAAAAGATTACTCTTTTGTTGAGGGAAAGGGTAAACCAAAGCCCTTTTCCATTAATCCTATTCCCTGGCTACGCAAATATGTTTAAAAAGTCTTTGGAAAAGGCAATGGGACTTTTCGCATTTTTTTTTATTAATAAGCCCCCAAAAAAATTATTTTCAAAGTGAAAAAAAGGCCTTTTTTAAAATCTCGATTTATCTTGGTGTGAACCATGTTTAGAAATAAAAGCAACTATAATTAAATGTTGCATTTTTGCTGAGCGTCTGGCGGCAATTTCCGCGTACCAAGGCGGCCTCCTTGTGGCTGGGTACTGATTTATATCCATGCTGATAGTGAAAGAACACAACAAATAGCGCGCGGAAATAGTATACTTTTCAACGCGTCTTTTCTACCCATTCAGTGTTACCTAAATACAATTTTCGCAATGGGTTGGTGGGGATGGTTTAATGTATAGTAATGAAACCGCATTTTCGTAGAGGGAGAGTGGGAAAACCATTTAGGGGAAAAAAACCCCCCCAGTTCACTTTAGCGAGATTCGAACCTTTGATCTCCTCTCCTCGGCAGTTGCTCAACAGAAAAAACGCGCGTTAGCTAACTACGCCACCGAGGTGGGTCGCAAAACGTTGAAACGCATTGATTTTATTGCTGGCGTTCATAATCGTACATAGTGAATAGTGTTACATGTCGTAAAATTGGTCTAACTTTATCTTCTTATGCGTTTTTTATATACTTGAACTTGGACAACACATGTAACGCCAATAAGAATACGAGGATAGGTACTAAACCCACTAAAAACAGTATACACAGAAGACGAAAAGTATATTCTGTACATGTTAGAAATGCCTTGTGGTAGCCATACTTGTTCGCTTTTAACGAATTTTTCATGGTTTTAGCGTCAAGGACTTTAAATTGCATATTTTATGATTGAAAATAAAGTTAATATTATATTTTTGGTTGATTGAGTCTCACGAGGACAAATAAAGGAGCTACTTGAGTGAAAAAGTGGCTTCTCCGTTCTAAAACAACTCAGATTTACGGCCGGAGGGTTCGCTGGGGCTGATCACATTACAACCTCTATCAACCGATGGTGGCCACTAACTTCACCAACAAACGGAAGCCTAGGTTCGTATGGCTCGTTTGTGGGTTGACGCCATGGAGTCAATGTGAAGCATGTCTACCATAATATTCAAAACAATCATTAAATCAAAACTAAATAAAATATATGTTTATAATTTATATTTACATATATATATTTGATGTGATAGTATAGGCAACCGGTGACTAGGGGTAAGGTGTCAGACTTCTGTGCTGGGAGTCCGGGACTCAATCCTCGGTCCTGACAAACCCTTTCTTCACCTCTGACAAGACATCTTGTGAATGTGGGGAATGCCAGGCCTCCACCGTGGTTCGGATTCCACGTTAAAACTGTAGGTCCTCCATTTGATTTCACAATCACCCTACAATTACACATTAGCGTAAGTGCGTATAACCCAGACTGACAGCGTGCGAGCGAGCGCGCAAGCGACTGGGTGGCCAAACTGGCGAGCGAGCGGGCGCGTAATTAGCAGACCCTAGTTCATTAGAGAAGATGTCTCTGTAAAGACACTTGGTACATCTCTGCTCCTCGAAAATTCTTACAACAAATATTGTATATTTATAAAAAATAAAAAAAGTAGGAGTGCATATTACCAATTAATAAATGTAGAAATGTGTGTAGGAGTTCCCCCGTTCTATACAGACAACTGAGAAGTTTACCCTGATAGGTTTTTGAGTACATGCGGATGTCAGTGCAAACGTTTGATTTGGTAACATTGCAAATATTTTTAGTGTATTGAAGTGTTTTAAATCAGATTAACCGCACCAATGGTGGAATGGTGCTTTGCTGTTGATTAGGAGGCAAAGGTTCGAATCTTGGCTCAGTGAACTGAAGGTGATTTTTAAAATTTATTTATGGTTATGGTTTTTTCATACTCTCTCCAATCTAATGGTGATTCTTTTTTGTAAAGGCCTACTTTGATTATAATATTGAAGTATTTTAACATATCGGGTTTACATATATACATTATATTATTTATGGTCTTACCAATTAAATTAGGCCATTAATAGAAAGTGTGTTAAACCTATCACTGATAGAAAAAAGTCAAATATCATGTCAAAATGAGAAGTTTCCCCAGCACTCAATGAACCAACATACAATAATATTGCTTAGCGCCTGTAAACTAGACTGTACCGGGTTCGAGCACGCGCGCTCCAGTGTGGCCACCCTCCATTACAACCAATGTGTTCTATTTTATATTTTAGTCACTCGCTCGCTCGCTCGCTCAGTCTGGCCGTACCCTAAGACGTGGTGCTAATAATGTGATAATAATAATAATAGTAATAGTAAAGGTACAACTTAATTTAGGTTAGTTTCACGTTTTAAGATATACGGTTTAATTAAAGTTGTTTATTCAACACATTTTCAGTAAAGTATTTTAAAAATCCTAGCTAGTAAACCAAAGAGGTTATAGGCCATTTATTTCTCTGAATAAAATACAATCAATTTAACTATGATTTTATTATTATTATTATTATTATTATTATTATTAGCACCGCGTCTTACTACCCATTCGGGTTATACGCACTTACGCTAATGTGTAATGGTAGGGTTATTGTGAGATGAAATGAAGGATCTACAGTTTAACGTGGAATCCGAACGCGGTGGAGGCCTGGCATTCCCACATTCACAAGTTGTCTTGTCTAGAGGTGAAGGAAGGGTTTGGTAATCAGATAAATCTGTGCCGGGAGCGAGGATTGAACCCCGTCCGCCAGCACAGAGTCTGACACCTTACCCCTAGACCACCAGGTCACCTATGATTTTATTAACTAAGTTTCGTTATAGCTGTTATAAATTCATTATGGACTTATGCAATGTACCCAGCCAAATAATTTTTTTTCTTAGCACCGCGTCTTACTACCCGTTCGGGTTATTACGCTTAAGTTCTAATTACTCTAATGGGTTAGGAATTGGAAGGTTGAATTTAGAAGACGTGAGCCCACATTTGCGTGGAAAACCATTTAGGTAAACCCACCCACAGTTCACCCTACCAAGATTCGAACCTTAATCTCCCTATCCTTGCAGTCTAGCTCAACACGTAACAAGCGACTTGCCTCAGAATCTTTATTCAAGAATCACGTATAATGCGTCAACGGTCGGGTGGTAAGTACTAGTACTACTAATAGGCCTAATAGGAAAAACCATTTCGTGAGTAAAAATCCTCCAGGATTCCATCTGATATTGAATCACACAATTCTGGACATATGGTCGGCCTCCCTAACCACTAGGCTATGTATATAGACGTAGTCCACACAATATATTTATTTTATTCCTTTCAGGTGCGAGAGTGTTTTCGTCAGGGATTGTAAGTAATCTCGGAGTGAAGAAACAGACAATACAGGGCGTGGCGCGGAACTTTCTTACGACTCATTTCACCATATTTACATTCAATTAGGCCTACACTTCAACCCTCTTCAGTGGCCGAATGGTCTTAAGGCGTCGCTCTCGTGTTAAGGCCATTTCACACTGCCGTCCGCGTCGTCACGGAACGACCTAGGTGTCCGCGGTATGGATGGACGTTTTCAGATCACGCTCCGAGCGATGGGCAGGGCGTCCGCGTGGACGTTTTAGACTGAGCATGCGCATTGGCGCTTTAAAGAGCTCGTGGTCACCTACAGTAAACTAAAGTATAGCATCTCAAGTTTGTAGGCATCAAAAATGTCCGCGGACGTTTGGTTGCAGTGTGGAATTGGCCTCTAGACTGGCTTGCTGATTACGGGGAGAGCGAGGCTAGAAAACCGGTTGGGTCTTCTGTCGGTGGTTTTCCCTAAGTGATTTACACTCTCCTTCTATGCAAATGCGGGTATATTACTTCTAAAATGCTTCCCGCCTCATTCTTACCCGTCAGAGTAATTATAATATAGGTAGGCCTGTGCGTATAACCTGAAGAGGTCGTAAAAAGACGTGGCGTTTAATGAAAAATAAACTTAATTTTTTTATTATTATTATTATTATTATTATTATTATTATTATTATCGCCGCGTCTTACTACCCGTTCAAGATATACGCATTATATGGCAATTACTCTGATGGAGAAGGGATGAGGGAATATGATTAAATGAAATGTACCCTTATTTTTGTAGAGGAGAGTAGTAAATCAATAAAAATAAACTACCCTTAAACCACACAGCCCGGATTCAATTCCCAACCTCCCCGATCCAACCAGACTAAATGAGCCCACCATCTAGTCCACGCGCCCACCCACAGCAGGTTTTTAAAAATGTTTACATTTGCCAAATATTTATTAGTCTTAATCTAAAAGATGAAGAAAGTAGTTTAGAAGAAAAAAAAAATGCACGCGCATTAACCTGAAGTCCTTCCTTGGAAACCCGAATGTGAAAGAAACAAACAGAATAAATTGAAACTTGACTTATTTGCCTTTGTGCCCACAGATGAAAGGGGGTTTATTCGATGGAACTCGAGCGAAACTTCCTCGTGATTAGTTTTAAATTTAAAAAAGAGAGATTCGACAAAGGAGTTCTCACACAAATCTCCATCATTACGTCGTAATGTCCCATTTGTTTGTTTTGTGTGTCACTCACTACCTGATAGTCTTCAACCTGTCCGTCAGCTTCCCACGGGGCTCTACTTGGTACCCGAGGAGGGGAAGGGAGGAAATCAAGAGGACAATGCCAGGAAACAAGAGGTTCTCACACCTTCGCTGTGGCGACAGGTTTAATACCGAGAAAACCAATTTTGTAGTTGTTCCTATCGCCCTGATATACAGCCAGTCATATCCTCTTCCACACTTCACTTTCTCTCGGCTTGTTTTGTCCCAACCTTCCTCCACTTCTCGCCCAAGTTAGATGCATTTGAATGGTAATGGGGTATGTACGAGTAAGGTAGAATTAGGAGGAAACGTACCCACATTTGATTTTAGGAACAGTACAAAACAATTTAGGATAAAACCACTCCAGTTAATGCGTTCGGGACTCTTAAGGGGTAGTTTCATGGACAGACTTAGTGCACCTAAAGTGCGACGATACACTAAATACAAGATGACACCCACCTAGACTAGAATGAAATGGGGCAGTTTCATATGTGAGACAAACCAGCCCCGTAGTGTAGTGGTCAGTGCATCTGGTTACATTCCTAGGGGTCCCGGCTGCGATTCTCGACTGGTACCTTGTGTATTTTTTCCAAAAGGGGTATCACTTCAACAATAACCAGCGTTTGGTTAATTAGGCTTAAGTTAGGTTAAAGTGTTTCCACTGGTTCCATATCCTCAAACTCACTATATTCCGTACCTCATCTCATCGGGACATGGAAAAATATGCACGATTAGTACATTCGGATACCCTTGGGTAATAATACATTAGTACTAGCTAATATTTCCACTACATAACTATGCATTATGTGACTCAAACGTGCAATATTATTATATTATATGTGAAACTGGCCCATTTCATTAGAGTTTAGGTAGGTGTCATCTTGTATTTAGTAAAGCGTTGCAATTGAGTCGTATCCAATCTATGAAACTGTCCCTAAGTGAGGTCACACACTTGTCTAGCACTTGCAGGCTGCAAATGGCAGTCGGGTCTCATTCATCCTAGATGGATGCTAGAACAAGGTAACATATAGGACTGCCAACCACTGTCTCACGGAATCTCATGCGATTTGTGAGACAAGACCTCAACTCAAGTCATTGAGATTTTGCTCGTGCTTGCTACTGCACATGCGTCGCTTCGAGCATTCAGAGCTGCCTTTGCCATCAGATAAACAGCAGGGTGAAGACATTTCTCTGAAGTCTGGTTTCTGCAAGCTGCCCCGAGTTAGTGCAAGCAGTTCGTCAAAACACTTCCTTGACATACATACTCGTAAACTGTCAATAATTTATTAGGATCACCGAAGTCGCTGACAAAATTGACTACCAACTATTAAGTAATTTAGACGAATTGAAGGGACTAGTCTACCACCACCTAGGTCACCGTTGTCTTATTTTTCGCCGACGACCCGCTGCCAACAACACCACATATTTCCCTGAGGAGGATATTTTCACGACTGTCATACGATAGGTGAGTATGTGATGGCCGCCCCAATCACAAAGTGCAATTGTCGTTTGAAATCTGCTAGAAGCGATCATCTCGCATATGCTAGACAAATGTGTGACCTCCCTAACATTGTCAAAACAGGCAAATACAATAATTACTAAAATAACTTTCCCTATTTGTACATCACGTCATATGACCTTCAACCATCACTTTTGACAGATATTATCATTAATATACATACCTAATCACGCCGTTCCCTTAAGGGGTAGGCAAGAAACTGTGCATATAGCTTAAAAAAACAAAACAAGTCCGTACCTAATCCATTCTCACTAACTTTCTCCACACTTCCCTATCCTTGCAAACTCCCTTCGCTTTAACAACATCCATACACCGAGTCATACATGCGCTTTTATTCTTAAAACTCTTAATGTTTCTCTTTCTCACACATTCGTCTACAACATTTAGTCACGTCTTATTATGGCCTACCACTTCCTTTTGATCCACACACTCTAACTTCATAAATTTGCTTGGTCACTCGATTCACACTCAATAATGTACTTATAAAATAGCATTAAAATATGGTAAAATGTTATCTTTTTCCGTCACATATTGGTATCTTTTCGCACATATAGCGATGATACTAATGGTATAAGGGTGAGAAAGGCAGAATTTAATAGGAAATATACCCAAATTTACATGGAGGGAGAGTGGGAAATAATTTATTAAATCCACCCCCGGCAATCCAGTCCAACACGATAGTGATGCGTTAGACCATGCAATCACCGATGCGGGTAAAATGTTTTAATGATAACAGTAAAAATAAATTTGTATTTTATGTAAAAGATTTTTCCATCAGAATCCTACTACAGATGAGTGAGTCTGACATTTAGTTGGCGTGCTCACCGAGTTTGGTCTTGGTATTTTTCCCAGATAGATAGATAGCTAAATATATAGATAGATAGTTAGATAGAAATAAAGACGTGACATACAGTTTTAGGAGATGCCAGTCAAATGGGGACTAGGTATTGTATTATTTTCAATTACATACACGGATGCACCTCAACATTCGATCGGGCTACTAGCAATTGTACACTAACTTTTCGAAGAACACGGGGCAAGGGGTAGATTTCAAATACATTCATTCAACTGCATTCGTCCAGAAAGAGTATGCAATAGGCCTCCCATTAAGGTCATTAGATAGTTAGAGTTACTAGGATTTTTTAAGACTATAACATCTTGGCACAGAATTTAACATAGGTGGGGATATAGGAGTTATCTCGTAAAATAAAAGTTATCAAATAGCAATGTCTCAGCCCATTCCAGTAACACCGACCAGATAAGGAAGCCAAAGTGCGCTTTATCTGGGTCTGGCATTAGCTTAGATTATCTAATGTCTGTTCCTCTGCCTCGGCGACTATATTCTGTTAGTCGGTATTGTATCTACAATCGGTAGACTCGAAACAAGAAATTTCATTAAATAAATATTTCAACTCTACATTTGCAATGATTAGTTCGGCCATCAATCAAATAAACGAGTAGAGCCAGGTTAGTAAAAATCTAGCTCAGTCTCATACATTAATAATTAATTTACCTTAACAATAGGAAATGAAATGCATAAAATTGCAGGTTCCCTTATAGCTCGTGAACTGTAATTATTAATTGAAATGATTGAATCACTATTTATATCTTGTAATTATACAGTTGTTAAAATTGTGCAGTAAAAGTTTATTGTCGAATGACCTTAAAGGGGGAGAAAAAACATTCCCAGTAAATATTGAGTCACGCACGGCCTCACGGGTAAGCTTGCCAATGGTCGTAGAACTTGAAGACCCGCCTTTAAAGACACTCCCCTATCGGTTATTACAATCAATTATCTATATATGTTTGATACGCCGTATCTTACTAATGGTTTGAGCTATCTGTATATTCTCACTTAAGGGTTAGGGATGAGAAAGCTAGAATTTAGAGGAAATATACCCAAATTTGCATGAAAGGGCAGTGGAAAACCCATCGGAATAAAAACACTATCATCACATCCTGTCGGTACGCGAACCCCGATTTTCCTGTCATTGGCAGTCGAGTTTATTGCGAGAATGACGCCTTAAACCATTTGACCACTGAAGAGGGTTCTAAAATAATTGGATCTACATAAATAAAGCTCTGAAATAATTCAGTTGTAAGTAAACTATTTTTAAACGTACTTTTATGTAATTGTAAAACTAAAGTATTCCCAGGAACTTGTCACAAAAGAAGCTGCTTATTAGCTAGCTACCTGGACCTCCTGTTTATAATGGAATCAAAACCACTCGTATTCTTCCAGGTAAATTCTAAATAAAAGGCCATGACTGGTATTCAACCTTGGCTCCTCTGTAGAGGTGTTATACCTCATTTAGGGCTCTCAGGCCCTTCAGCAGGTTGTTCTTCATAATCTAATTACGTGAATTTCCCCTTTGAGATGATTGTTCAGTAGAAATACTCCCGACAAATGGAACGAATATTGCTAGGTCTCAAATAGGCCACGATGGAACTTTTACAATCCCTTTTGGAGTTTATAATTGCATGTTATATGATGAGCCTTGATTTAAGTACAAGACAAAAGAAAGTATAAAATAAGCTATTACGAACGACAACCCGGGTCATAAAACTATGGTAGATTCTGTCTGTCATGAGTGGAACTTATTGAGAAACTCTTATCTCAAAATGTTCCAAGGACCATGGCATTTTCTAATCGATTGGATACGCCTTATCATCTGCCCGACACCGAACAGGAACAGGAGGACTATGACGAACATCAATCACAGCGGGAATTATTATACTACTATAGAGCCACAATATGGCTGACTGACTCACTCAATGAGATTAATGTTTACCCACTTCCAGATGAGCTAGAAACCTGAAATTTGGCAAACTTATAACTTTTAGCCTGCAACCGACGGAAAAATTATAAAAAGTTAAAACAAAAAATTTAATCCCTGAAAAAAAATTTAAATGCGGAGCAACTTTAAAGTCGGTGCGGACCGTTTTTGGAAATCTCTTGTGTCTAAAAGGTAAGACCTATCAAAAAACGTCTCTGGAATTACATTAGTTTACATCCACTTACAAAGAAAGCTCACTGAGTGTTTGCAAAACGAGTCTCTCTTATAAAATGGACAGTGTATTATTATTATTATTATTATTATTATTATTATTATTATTAGCACCGCGTCTTACTACCCATTCGGGTTGTACGCACTTACGCTAATGTGTAATGGTAGGGTGATTGTGAGATGAAATGGAGGACCTACAGTTTAACGTGGAATCCGAACCACTGTGGAGGTCTGGCATTCCCCACATTCACAAGATGTCTTATCAGAGGTGAAGGAAGGGTTTGGTAATCAGATAAATCTGTGCCGGGACCGAGGATTGAACTCCGGTCGCCAGTACAGAAGTCTTGACACCTTACCCTAGACCACCAGGTCACCCTGGACAGTGTAGCTATGGGATTTATGTTGCTTTTGTACCAAATATTATCTTACAAAAAGACAGAGTAGCTTATAATTTCTGACGTCACTGTTGTACTAAACCTTCTCTTACAGCAGGGGCATTTAAAATAATGCGTTTATTTATGTAGCCCAATAACGAGTCAAAAGAATTAAAACACATTTTTGAAATTTTTAAGGAAGGATATGATAAAACCAATCAAATGAAAGTAGTAAAATAAATATTTTTTTATCACCACGTCTTACTACCTGTTTGAGTTATACGCATACATGAGAATTACTCTAATGGAGTAGGGACGAGGAAGGAAGCATTTTGGAGGTAATTTAGCCGCGTTTTCGTGGAAGGAGAGTGGGAAACGATTTAGGAAAGGCCACTCCCAGTAGAGCCAAGTGAGATTCTAACCCTGATCTCTCCGTCCTCAGCAGGCTAGTCTAACACAAGAGTGACGCCTTAGCTTAGACCATTCGGCCACCAAAGTGGCTATAAAATAATTAAAATCAAGCTTATTAATATGTGGATATATAATGATATTAGCAAGCAATAAAAATAATAAACAGTAATTTGCAATATTGAAAATTCATCACATTTACATATTCAGGTGTACCGGAAAAGCGGGACCCACTTCAGCGGCGGACAGGAGCCACAAAAACAATAAAAATGTTAATATAAAAATACCAGCCTAGGTGGCGTAGTTAGCTATCACGCTAGTTTCGTGTTGAACTAGACTGCTAAGGACGGGGAAATCGAGGTTCGAATCTCAATCTGGTGAACCGGGGGTGGTTTTCCCCTAAAAAAAATTCCACTATCCCTCCACGCAAATGAGGGTTCACTTCCTCTATTCAACCTTCCTAATTCCTAACACATTAGAGTAATTAGTACTTAAGCGTACAACCCAAACGGGTATTAAGTCGTAGTGCAAAATATTATTATTATTATTAACACAAACAAGTATCCCAGTTGACCTTTTTTCCGAGGTAAACTGATGGTTGTAGTTTAGGTTTGAAGAGCTG
The DNA here is from genome assembly GCA_039000515.1 of Timema cristinae. NCBI lineage: Eukaryota > Metazoa > Arthropoda > Insecta > Phasmatodea > Timematidae > Timema > Timema cristinae. The sequence continues at coordinate 13,310 of JBCFYV010002148.1, forward strand.
CTTAGTATTAAAGGACCTGCTTAAAATGGCCTGAATGCAGGTCTGCAGTATTCATGACGTAGAATGCCAAACTCTTTAAAAAGTATCAGGTGTTTTTTGAATTCATTATCAATCTTCTTGTATACGTTGACGAAGTATTTAAATGCTGGCCATGGTTGTTGAATAAACCATTAGTTTCAAAGAATCTTATTTTTTAAGTGTGAGGTGACCTGGTGGTCTAGGGGTAAGGTGTCAGACTTCTATGCTGGTGGCCAGGGTTCAATCCTCGGTCCCGGCAAAGATTTATCTGATTACCAAACCCTTCCTTCACCTCTGACAAGACATCTTGTGAATGTGAGGAATACCAGGTATCCACCGTGGTTCGGATTCCACGTTAAACTGTAGGTCCTTCATTTCATCTCACAATCACCCTACCATTACACATTAGCGTAAGTGCATATAACCCGAACGGGTAGCAAGACGCGCTGCTAATAATAATAATAATTTTTAAGTGTGTGGCATTCTACGGCATGACGACTGCAGACTTGCTTGCATTCAATACATTTTGAGCATTTTCTATAGATTTAATCAGCTCCACATTAAAGGAGTACAAACATGACCACAACTTAGAAACAAGGCCAAATGGGACATACGTTTATTATAACGTTTATCTTTTTTTTGTTTCTCTTGTTCACCACTGAGTCCCACAGTTAAGTTATACCATGTGTGTTAATTGTGTTGTTTATTTACAAACATACTAAAATATATTAAATGATTAAACAATAATTAAGCTCACAAGCTTCTGTGGTCTCATGGTCTGACACACTATACTTTCACTGTAGACTAAGACTGCTGATTACGGGGAGATCGAGGTTCAAATCTCGGTCGGGTGTACTGAGGGTGGTTTTCCTTAATAGGTTTTGTACTCTCCCTCCACGCAAATGTGGGGCATTTACCCTAAATATAGCTTTCCTAATCCTTAATATCATTAGCGTAATTAGTGCTTAAGAGTATAACCCGAACGGGTAGTATAACGTGGTGCTAAATAATAATAATAATAATGATAATAATTATAATAAAGCTCGTGTTAAATCGAATGTCTACCCTTGTTAAGGTTAGCCTTAAATGGTTTGAATAACTTTCATTTCATATTTTAATATGTGACTGAAGCTACCGATTAATTATTTTTTGAACATTTTTGATATTTTTGATGGTGTAAAATCAGTTAAAACACTTTAAATTTAAGTGGAAATTCTAAGATCCAAGGAGGTTAGACTATATTTGGATAATATTAAATTATTGAATTTATAATATCTTTTATAATTTTTTTATTTTACCACTGCGTCTTACCACCCATTAGAAATATACGCTGATGTACTATTTACGCTAGTGGTTTTAGGAATTAGGAAGGTTATATTTAGAGGAAATGTAACCACATTTTCGTGTGGAGAGATAGAGAGTTGAAAACCATTTTGTAAAAAACATCCTCAGTACACTCGACGGGATTCGAATCTCAATCTAACTTTCATCGGTGGTCTAGTCTAATGTGAGAGTAGTGCCTTTGGCCATGTGGCCACCGAAGTGGGTATTTATAATATTAATTTAAGAAACGATATTTCGTATTATGTAACCATATACTAACAAGCTTGATTTTAATTTATTTATTTTACAATTTTCATATGATTGATTTCTCACAACATTGTGTTTCAAAAATAAGTATTTTTAATTTTACTGGAGTTTTAGACAAAAATTCCCCCTTCACTTTTCCTCTCAATCGTAGTCTATTGACCATCAAAAATTATACTATTACAATAATCTAAGGCAGTGGTTTTAAACATGTTTATGATAGTGTATAGTGTACCCACTCATTAATTAACACTTATTTCAGTAAGCCTATTCCAAGATTTTTTCTAAATATTATTATTATTAGCACCGCGTCTTACTACCCGTTCGTGTTTTACGCACTTACGCTAATGTGTAGTGGTAGGGTGCTTGTGAGATTAAATGGAGGACCTACAGTTTAACGTGGGATCCGAACCACGGTGGAGGCCTGGCATTCCCCACATTCACAAGTTGTGATTAATACACGTCTTGTCAGAGGTGAAGGAAGGGTTTGGCAATCAGATAAATCTGTGCCGGTACCGAGGATTGAACCCCGGGCCCCCAACATAGAAGTGTGACACCTTACCCCTAGACCACCAGGTCACCAATTGCTCTAAATAAATATATGAATTGTTTAATCAAAACAATTTTCTCTATACGTACTTAAGTTTTTTGAAAATAAATTACTGATACCTTTCTTGATTACGAAATTCCTAATCTTAACATATTCACTGAAACCAAAATAGCTGGTCAAGCTCATCTACCATGAAGTGTAGGTCTGGGTTTGATTCCTAACTGCGTTTTCTTTCACTAAATGGTTTCCTACAATTTCACCACGCAACTACGGGTACATCTACTCTAAATTGTATTCATTTCATTCAAATCGCCTTAGCGTAACTAAATACAGATAGCCCGGACCAGTAATAAGATGCGGTGAAAAATAAAAGTATCACTTCACAGGTTTTTTACGCCACTTTTTGTGAAATAGTAATAAGGGTAAATGATCCAACACGTTTTCAATTATCTCTAATTCACTCCGCAGAGTCCATTAGAACGTTACACTTCCAATAATCGGATCACGCGATTAAGAAAGTCGCCGCATCAATTTCACAACTTGTCATCCGTAAAGTCCTGACAGAACACAAGAGAGAAAGCAAACTTAAGTCTTTAATTTTAGTTTTTATTGCTTTTATAGTGCTTCATTTTTAAAAAGAGAAAGTTTATCTATACAATGTTATACTTGACCTGTCCCTCGAACGTCAATAGCTCTGTTTATTTAATTTAAATATTCTGGTTTGGATTAACTACTTTCCCGTAGTCCATGTTTTATAGTAAGGGTCAGTCGATCTTCCGAAACAAGCTTGTTATGAAAGTTACTGGACTATTCATTCGGGGACCATCTCAAGCTCACAAGAGGGAGAAGCCTAATATCAAAAGCTTACGAAGATATAGATCAAAAGCGCACAGGGGGAAAAGACAACAAACGTGTCAACTTTGCAAACATGAATTGTAAACAACCCCCTTGCTCTATACAATAATTACAATAAGATAATACCAATACATTGAACAATACTCTTTATAATAGGGGTTAGGTCAGGTTAGGTCAGGTTAGGTAAGATTAGTTTGATAACTAGCTAATTTACTAAACTCATGATATTTGTAATTTCCGAAAAAGTACGTTTCTTGCGGAATTGCCTTATGTGGTTCAGAGACTACAAACAATAGTGCATTTCTGATATAGGGTACCTACTCCAAAGCAGGTATACAAATTCGGCCTGTGCGCTTTCAGTATGTACCACTATACCAGTCCGATTTAGATACGAAGAAACTTTTTTGACAATTTTATGAAAGCTACCAACACTTTTATTTATATATCTATACTTCAATCTTCATACTTCTGAAGCTGTTGCTTTTCATAGTTTTTTTTTTTTAGCACAGCGTTTTACTAACCGTTCGGGTTATACGTTTATGTACTAATTATACTAATGGTTTTAAGAATGAGCGAGGTTGTATTTAGAGGAATCGTACTCACATATGCGTGGAGATTGTAAAACTATTTTGGAAAAATTACTTTCAGTATACCTGACTAGGATTCGATCCTTGATCTCCCATCAACAGCAGTCTAGTCTACTGAGAGAGTAGCGCGTCAGACCATGCAGCCATCGAAGTGGGTCAGGCATAAATTAACGGCTGTAGATTAATTAGGGTTTGGTAAATCTTATTCTGATTTAATAATTATTTGATTAAAAAATACCCTTAATATTAACAGTTTGTTCAAGATCACATTGTCTTACTACCCGCCCAGCCTATCCATATACTTACACTAAATAGGGTAGGAATGAGGAAGGTGGAATATTTTGGAATAAATTTAACCACATTTACTTGTAGAGTGATAGCTATTGAGTATACACCCTTCTAAGCACACCCAGATGGGATTAGAACCCCGACCAGCACGTCACTGAAAATATAAATCAGACAAATTTGACGTTTACCCCACCCACAACGCGGGTAGTAATAATGATAAAGTGTACATAAATTAAGAAAGGATACTTTGATAGACCAGTTTGCTGCTCTTCCATCCGTGTGAGCAAACAAAGCAAACGTAGCACGAACTACTTCGAAAATATAACTTTCTTCTCTTCATTACAGTGATTTGAATATAACTAAGGTAATTAATTTTATGATGTCATAAACTAAACTTAACATCTAAGATTTCACTTTTTTTTTTCCATGATTCCATTTATTCGTCTATGCTAAGTTCTTTAGTGACGTAGAGCTTTAATTCTGTTATTAAAATAATACTCATTTGAAACTTTTAAATAAATGTCTGTGTACATTAATTCTTCAAGATATAAGTAAGAGATATTCAAATTGTTTTATTAATTTGTTATATATATATATTATCTATATTAACTTCGCATTGCTTTCTTTAAAGTAGTATTCAAAACAACATATTAAACGAATTAAAATAAATCACGGCATAGTCAATAAGGAAGCCATGTGTGGATCTAAAGGACTTGGGTTCTATTCCAAGTAATGTCTCAAAAAATCATTTAATATTACTACCAAAATATTTAACGTCAACCTAACGTTAGTATTACTTGATAATCCTAGAATAAAGTGTTTTTTGCCTTATTAGGTAAGTTAACTTATAGCTTATGTGCTGATAATTTTCTTTTAGCAACGCATCTTACCACCCGTCCGGGATATACATTTATTTACTAATTGCGCTAGTGTGTTATGGATTATGAAAGTTTAATTTAGAGGAGCTGCATCCGCATTTGCGCGTAGGGAGAAGGAAAAATCATTTAGGAAAAACCTCTCAGTGCATCTGACCGGAATTAAACCCTGATCTCGTTTCATCGATAGTCCACTATATTGCGAGAATAGCGCCTTAGACCATGCGGCCACCGAAGAGGGTGATAATGAATTAAAAATTTAGAAAACATTTACTTAAATCCCACAGTTATACCATTCCCCTTATCTTATCACTACCAGCCCAACTACTACTACAACTAATAATAATAATAATAATAATAATAATAATACTTGTATTAATAACCAAGCAATTCGATTTTGTGCGTCCCTAATAATACGGCTAAATTTGGTACGTAATTTTATGCTTGGTTTTATATGTTCGAATGTTAGGTTTTTCTTAAGAGCCTACATTACATTATTATTACGCCCCAAAACTCACGAAATAAGCGTTAGTATGGAGTCTAAACGTTGGGAAGTTTCGTAGTTAAAAATGGTTGCTCCTGTTATTACACATTACGCTTACATAACTTTTCATGGGAAAACAACTTTGGTGTGTATTTGACGAAGTTATGAACGTTTTTGTATGCTTTGAATTTAAATAATGATATGTTATTCTAATTACGTACGGTTTCGCGGCGAGTGATACGGAAATTGACTAAGTGTAAAATAGAGTAGTAAAATGTTAATTTGGTTTTCATTCTCAAAAGATTGACTAACAAAAAAAAAAGTCATTTTAACTGTTATTACTGCACAAGGAAAACTAGTTGTATAGGCCTATTCTTGGATAAAAATCGCTATAGTATAAATTGCTATAGTTTTATGTAAACTACCCACTCGCCTCGGTGGCGTAGTTGGCTAACGCGCTTGACGTGGTGAGCTCGACTGCTGAGGACGGGGAGATCGAGGTTCGAATCGCGCTCGGGTGAACTGAGGGGGGTTTTTTCGAAATGATTTTCCACTCTCCCTCCACGCAAATGCGGGTTCACTTCCTCTAATTCAACCTTCCCAATTCCTAATCCATTAGCGTAATTAGTATAACCCGAACGGGTAGTAAGACGCGGTGCTAAATATAGTTTATGTGAACTAAATATAATTACCGAGCTATGAGGGTAAAAAAAACTTCAATTTTTACGTTTTCCGAAACTATTTTTAGGCATAAACACAACAAAAGAAGGGAAATGTTTATTATTTAACGTATTCAAAGTGCAATTTATGTGCACCAACCGTTTTTATTAACACATTACTAAAAAACTGGGTACCTTAAGGTGGATGCGGAGGGAACGCGGGAAAGGCTAGTGTTTTTATAGATTTTGCGGCAAGCCTGTTTTGGTAAAAATAAATACTATACGTCTGGACTATATGTATTTAATTACACTAATGGAGTATGAATTAGGAACATATTATTAGCAAAAAATGTATCCAGTTTTTGCGTAGGGGGAGGGTAAAAAAAACATTTGAAGACTACGGAGGGGGGAGCGGGTGAAAGAGGGAAAGTCCCACTAGACACATTTCCAGGATAACCTTAATAACTCAAAACTCAGAACCCCTGCAATTATTTTTATATTAATTTCATAATGAGAGAGACCTCTTTAAAACATAATCTAAAGTTCATTAGAAAGGTCTCATTTATGTCTAAAAGATGACAGCACTAACTCAATTTGAGCTAAAGCTAGACTTTTTCCTTTTCCCCTGTATTCTTCATTTAGAAAAAATAAATATGCTCAGTATGCACAGCCGGGATTCAAACCCTTACCTCCAAACTAACGGGCAAACCAGACTAGATGAGCTTGAAGTTTAGCACCAGTGCCCTTTAGAGCGGCGGTTCACGTCCCAATAATTCACCCAATTCACCAAAAAGTCAGTCCAACACCTTTTCTCATCTGGTAACGTGTCTGTCTACTAGACTATAGGTCCCAGGTTCGAAAAATTAATCATTTGAGAAATGTGGGATTTCCTTTTAAGAGTGATGAATTAACGGCAGGGGCCTGAGTATTGTGTCGGTTCTAGATTTAAGCTCGCTTATAAGTCATGTGCTGATATAATCACTCGCTTCAGAAAGTGCATGTTAAATATATCAAAGAAGGATTAAAAATTAACCAAGGCATCAGTCACTTTTATGTCAGACTGGCTTGCTGATGATGTGGAGATAGGTTTTGAATCCCGGTCGGGTCTACTGATGGGTTTTTCCCTAAACGGTTTCCCAATCTCCTTCCATGCCAATTAGGGTCTATTTTACCTCTAAAATTGCTTCCTTCCTCATCCCTACCCATTAGAGTAATTATCATATATATGTATGACCTGAACAGGTAGTAAGACGCGGTGATAAAATAAACAAAGTTCACACTAAATTACATTTGTAAATTGGTGTTACTGTGCAGGGAAAATCAATGAGACAGAGGCCTACAACAGTAGCCGAGAGGTCTATTGTATTTCATGTATTACTATCGAGTTGCAATCGTTCGTCGACGAAGGGGTTTACGATGTTCGAATCCCGACTGATTGTACCAGTCGAGAGTGAGGGCCATAAACGAATTCTCGACATTTTTTTATTCCTCTCTCCGACCCAATGTGGGTGTATTTTCTCTAAATTACTTCCTCCCCTCTTAAATAAAAATTAATTAATTGAACCGGCGTTAGTCATGGATTAAGGAGGATCTTTGTAATAAATTACATTTTTAAAACCATCCCTAATGTACCCGGCCGAAACCTTGCCATCTGACAATCCTATATATATATATTTTTTAAAGATTGATGCCTTAAACTGTGTATCCACCAGTGTGGGTACCGTGAAGATAAGCTCACTAATTCTACCACTGTACATTTTTTGGACATATAGTAAATCGAACCCTGAGCACTTTTAAACAGAGAGAGGCAAGATGTATATTAATTGGATACGGTAGCACGACTGCAACAATTTAAGAGTCTCTGGTTCACTTCTCAATGTGGCCGAAAATTTATTGTTTGTGAAGTTGAGGCTGTCCCTTTCACAGCTATAAATTGATGACCTGAGGAGGATTGGATGTGGTGTCTCTTTTTAAGAATAAAGCTAGTTTGTAAGTGGTGTGTTGATACAAGCAACCAGTTCATAAGGTGCACATTGAATGCTTCTAAAATTAAAATAAATTATGGGACGATAAACACAAGTTTTAGAGAAAAGGCAATTACAGACATGATTTTGTGTGTGAAAGTAATCGTTTCAATTAGGGAATGTGTTCGTTCATTTTTAAGGTGCGGCAGAAGGGTCTACGAGTATTTTTACAGTTTTTATAGTATTACATATTTTTGACCAAAGTAAATCAAATATTTCTCAAGTATCAATGTAGAGTTTAGTTTACTGCACATGCTAATATCATCAGATCTTGAATAACTGTCAGGGGTGTCCTGGAATTTGGTAAGAACTTTTTCTCTGTATTTAAAAAGTTCTGACCAAATTCCAAGACATCCTTGACAGATATTCAAGATTTTGTTGATATCGGCATGTGCAGAAAACTAAACTCTATGTTGCTACTGGAGAAATATATAATTTATTTTGGCCAACAAATTTATATTCTATAAAAACTGTAAAATTACTCGTGCTCCCTTCTGCCGAACCTTAAGTTATTTATTTGCAAACCAACTCTTAGGTCCGAGCAGGAACCAAGCAAATGTTTAGACACGCCCCCTATTTCCTAGAGGTGAACTTTCTACACGTTCCATGCACGGAAGCAGTTTGAATTTCAAAAAGACAGTGTGGCATTCAATGTTGAAGGTCATGCTACGTGATCCAGGTCGAAGGGTGCTTTCACCTCATTTGGGTGATGGGATAGAGGCAAGACATGTGAGCTCGTCCAGAAAGAAGACCAATAAACCAAGCCACTGGTTTCGGCGAGTTTTTATACACTTGACGAGATATTTGAGTTCAAACTTCACTTGCAAATCAGATTTTTTTTTAAATAAAAAACATGCAGTTTGACTACTTCGTTAGTTATTATTTTGTTTTGTTTTAATACCTTTCCTATTATTTAACTTTCATAACCTAATATTTGAGAAAGTTTAGATTGTAATCATAAATGAATAGGAATTGAATCACCAAGACATTCGATAAAAAATAAATAAGACCTATTTCTTCTTTTACCTTTTGAAGCAGTAAGGAAAATTAATAAAAATTACAAATGAAAGATTGGATGAGGTGAGTAGTTAACACAAGTGTGTGGAAAACGTCTAAAAGGTCAGAGTAAGGTCACTTATTGTGCGCAGAATAAACAATGAGTGTACACTTCTTACATGTATGCAAAAAATAGAGATTTTATTGTACCTACAAGCAGGACCTATAACGAACAGTTTTTCTTTTATTTAATTAACATATTTTAGGATTGATATGGCTTTAAAAGTTAAATCCTTTATATATGGGACCCGCCTCGGTGGCGTAGTTGGCTAACGCGCTTGTCGTGTTGAGCTCGACTGCTGAGGACGGGGAGATCGAGGTCCGAATCCGGTCGGATGAACTGAGGGAGGTTTTTCTTAAATGGTTTCCCACTCTCCCTCCACGCAAATGCGGGTTCACTTCCTCTAATTCAACCTTCCCAATTCCTAAATCCATTAACGTAATTAGTACTTAATATTAATATTATTATTATTTATATATGGGGGTGGGGCTAGTGCTCTAAATCTGGCCATTCGACCTTACCTCTGCTTTCCTGGCTTACGGAGGAATTCATTTCTGAGGTGAATTCCACTATCCCCAGATGGTAGGATGTTACGTGAGAATGATGATGGTGGGAAGCAGAGGGGACCTACAGTTTAACATGAGTTCCGAACCACGGTGGGGTTCTGGCATTCCACACATTCACAAACCTTGAAAGCACACACTTGGTCAGAGGTGAGGGAAGTGTTTGGTAATCGTATAAACCTGTGCCGGGACAGGGGTTTGACCCCCGAACCCCTAACGCAGAAGTCTGACACCTTACTCCTAGTCCACCAGGTCAACTATCCTTGATATATATACCTCGGGGGTCTTGGGGTAAAGTGTTCGCATCAGAACCCGATGCTCATGGATTCAAACCCAGGCGAGGTTGACGGATTTTTCTTGAATCATAAAAATCCGCAGCACAACATCCTTTCGAAAAGGAATTAAAGCTATAATTCCCATGGATTATGACTTGTAATAAACCTGGAAGGTATTTGAAAATACCTTTCTGGAAAAATTGGTAGACCCTTTCACATTCTCTAATAGAAATTCCGTATGGAAGGCAAAAGTGAACCGCCACATTTCCTGAACTACCCATTGAACATGGGATTTCTACCAGATGGTGCAGGTGGCACTAGGCAGCCGAAGGGCTGAGTTCATGCCCAGCTTCGGATGGATAGAAATCACCAAATCAACCTTCGGGTTGATGATATGTATATATAAACAATAATAATATTTAGCACCACGTCTTACTACCCGTTCGGGTTATACGCTTTACATATAAACAATATTATATATGTATGTATAACTTATAGGTTAACATTTTTTAGGATTAAAAAGTTAAATCCTTGATATAACATATAGACACACTCTCTCTCTCTCTCTCTCTCTCTCTTTATACTTCTGGATATCTATAATGTAGGTAGAGGTACGATTATGGACTCTGATATATTATTATTAGCACTGCGTCTTACTACCCGTTCGGGTTATACGCACTTATGCTAATGTGTGATGGTAGGGTGATTGTGAGATAAAATGGAGGACCTACAGTTTAATGTGAGATCCGAACCACGGTGGAGGCCTGGCATTCCCCACATTCACAAGATGTCTTGTCAGAGGTGAAGGAAGGGTTTGGCTATCAGATAAATCTGTGCCGGGACCAAGGATTGAACCCCGGCCGCCAGCACAGAAGTCCGACACCTTACCCCTAGACCACCAGGTCCCTGACTCTTATATAATATTTCTAACACACGATAGAGTAACTTATGATAAAATAAGATTGGCTCCATTCTTAGTATGGAGAACATTTTTTTTCACCGTGTCTTAAGTACCTGTTCGGGCAGGGGCGTAATGCTGAGAGGGGATGAAGGGTGTGTGTTCCCCCTCCACCCACCCACCGATTTTAGGAAAAAGCTTGAACGTTGGGAATTTGTGGAGAGTCGAGATCTTGAGTTGAAATTTTTTTTGACTTTTTTGTACCCCAGTACTTTAGATTAAGAAAGTTATTTACAGCAGACTTTTAACCAGCAACAGACAAATTTTAACCAAGTTAATTAAGTAGATTAGTACCTTCGTTGCCATTACATAGTAATACCTTAAGAAGGTCAGGTAATATTAAGTTGATCACTTTATAAACCTTGCTGCTTTTAAAGCCTAAATTTGTTAGTTTTTCCACATGCAATAATGTTGAATGTCAAAACAAACAACACTTGTAGCTTGAAGAATCCATCACTAACAAATAACTTTAAAAACACAGTTAAGTAGCTAAAATCTCGATTTAAGGCTTAATTATCGCCTCAAATATTACAACTTTCCGGGGGAGAACACCATAACCCCCTTATTAACTGAGGAGCCCTCTAGTGTTGGAAACGTTGTCCTTGTCACCAGGGAGTTTTTCTAATTTCAGAGCGCTTAGAGTTGCAAAATTTACTGTCTCAACCCTCTCCTCCAACCCCCTATTATTTTCGAGGAACCCCCATGCTATACGCATTCATTAACTACGCTAGTGGGATAGTGATGATCTACTGATTGACAGACCGCATTACACACTTTTTCTTTGTATTATTTGAGGAAATACTGTAGGTTATTTCATCATTATAACTGTCCATCTATTTTATGGAAGAAAGCTTTATTTGTATCAAGGGTTTGGTCCTGCTACTAACTTTAACGCTATGACTGGGTGTTGGCGTGATTCAGTGGGGAGCGCATGAAGCTTTAAATTATAGTTGTTATTTTGTTTTTGATAAGTTATTACAACTTAGTTGCCATGTGGACTAACTATTGTTTTAATGTAAGATAAGCTTTTCTCTATGTCGACCTATGTTGATTCGCTAAGCATTTTTTGCGCGCCGGACTCGCTCCCTATTTACTATTTAGTGATTGGGTTGACTTGTGATTTACTTTTATGTCGTATTGTATTTATAACCTGATTTCGGTTGGAAGAACAGTAGAGAAAATTTAAACATATTTATTTGCGGATAGCATTGATAGTATTTCACTTTATTATTTGTGTTATTTTATAGTTATCGATAATATCTATCAAAAGTGACAGCTTCAGATAGCATACCTTGATGTATGAAAATATTAAAATTGTTTTAGTAACCTTAGTAATTAGCTTCTTGTGTTCTTCCTACCAAAATCATACTATAGTTTCCTTTCCGTTGTTTACTGTTTGTAGATTTCACCACCTCTTCATGAGAAAAGTTCGCAGTGTTTTAATGGCATTTTCAGCCACTTAGTTCCAGATGTTCTGAGTATATTATTAACTCCTTACTAAATCAATGAAATGTTTTCTAAATTAAAATGTTAAATTAAATTTATATTTAAGCCTTTCTGTTATGTCTGCCTGTTGCCATTTACATTTTTTTTTTTTGTATATAATTATTTTAACTCCTAGGCAAAATATTTATGTGATCATTTTATATTCTTGATACACGTGACTATCGCTAATCATTTAGAGTAATATTGTTGTAAGTTGCTAGCCTCCCCTCTTATTTTATCTCTCTTGTTGAGTTTGTTTTATATAGAATCAGGGACCTTTCTTTTGTAACTAATTAAAGGTGCGTTGTTTAAGCTGCGACAGCTACCTGTGTTTGCAGCTGGTGTCTCACGGGCTACTGTCATAATATACCGTGGTGACAATAGCCGCATGCGACAGTCACATGGGTTGTTTTCCAAGACGCGACTCCAGCCGCAGTTGCCATTCGATTTCTAGATGGATGAAAAGACATGTGATCCGAGTGCCTAAAGCTTATTGGTAGTTTTGAGGAAGGAAGTAGATGACGAAATAATTTGAATGTGGTTGTACAACAGAAGGAAATGACAGAAGTTGAGCAGCATATTTGTAACACATGATGAGGAAGGATGCTATGATATTTTAATCAATATACATCTTTTAAGTTTTGATACCCGGTTCAAGGAATGTATTTTAGAACGAATATTAAAAAGTTCAATCATGTATAACGACTTGTTGAAAGTGATATCTAGGAATGCTCGTGCAATTGGTTCAATAAACTCATCAGTCCTGCTGAAAAACTAGCGGAGTTCAGGCAGGGCTTGAACCTTTGCCGCGTATATTGAAGTTGGTTTCCATAATTGGTTTCATACCCTCCCTTTAAACGAATATGAGTAGGTACATTTACTCTAAATACTTCCTTCCACATTCCTACTTCACCAGCGTAATTAAGATTGCCCAAACGGGGTAGTTAGACCTGGTGTAAGTAAAATAAATTTTATTTTTTCCACTGTATCTTATTACTCATCCTTACATTGTCTCGTGAATTCATGTTCTTGTACATCGGATGTTTTAAATCGTGTATGCATTGATGTCAGGATACTAGCGCACACAACACTACATCCTGCGAGTGGGTCATTAACACCTCCAGTTTTCGTTGTTGAAATATTTTTTAAAAAATATGCCACACAAAATTAATTAACAAATATGCAATATCCCTACAAATCTAGCATTTTCACTGTGACTCTATCCTCACTGTTCGCTCCACCAATGCTGTGACACGTGCTACCATCGCATCGTGTCTCAGACCTAACTCGAACTGCGCAGGCTTGAAGACTGCGATTCCAGCAGCAGTCGCAGATACCTGTCGCAGTTTGGACAGTGCACCTTTAGCTTGTTTTGTCAGTTGAAAAACGTTTTTTGTGGTATGATCGTGTCGCTGTGAAATTAAATTAATCACCTTGACGATCTAAGTATCAAAACTGACAGTGGCCGTCAACACCATTCACTAATTAAATTTATTAGTTAACGCTTATGGAGAAGCAAAAAAATAAACTGAACACGGAATCAAATTGTGATCATTTCTAATCACGTCCGAAAGAGAAGAAAAACATTTGATTTAAAATTTTGAAAAAAGAGCTGACATCATTTTCATCACTAGCTTATTAAAAAAAACTCTCTTGAGCATGAAGTCCTGGTAAAATACTCTCTTTGCTCAATTATTTCTAAACATGGACCAATAGATTGTCTTCCTTAACCACTGTCCACAACGACTGCTACATAATTCTACCATGTTTCTTTATGTGGCGGCAGCCATTGTTCGTATTTAGAAGTGTTATATTGATATATTTGGAATAATCCAATTTTCTTGAAAAAAAAAATAACATAGCTGACAGCTATAAAATATACTAGATATATTTTAACGCATTCAGACGTAAATTCATGCTATCTGCAGCTTTAAATTTGATGGATATTACTAAAATCCATAAAATGGTAAAATTCTTTTTTAGCGTCGCGTCTCCTACCCGTTCGAGTTGTAAGCATATCTAAGCTCCACTAATTACGTTGATGTGTAAGGGATGAGAAAGGTTGAATTTAGTGGAAGTGTATCCGCATTTGCATTGAAAGAGCGTGGATAATCATTTAGGAAGACCACCCCCAATATAACCAGCCGCGATTTGAAACCTGATCTTCCGGTCATCGGCAGACTAGTCTATTGTGAGCGTGACGCCTCAGACCATTCGATCATCGAAGTGATTTATAATACTTATAGTGTAGTAAATTGTTATCAATGTTGACCACCAAAAAATATGTTTGTATTTTCTAAGAGTTGCTCCAAATAGCCAACCGTGAGAAAATTAAAGTATCTCAGTATCACGGTCCGTTGAATTACCTACTAATTCATATATTCCCTCCCACTTCCCTCTCCTCCCACATAGTAGTCAATAATCCTTCCTTCTTCCATCTTTCCACTTTCTCTCTCTCTCTCTCTCTAGATTACCAAGTTATATTACGCATGCAAATTAATGCATACCTCCCCTCCCCCTTTTTGTGTTCCCTGAGTGGTCTATGATATCTCCTTCTCTCTGATAGTACTTAAAGCAAAGATTAAATGCCTCTAAACCAGTTGGATGGATTTGGTCAAAAAGCTAACAAACACGTGCAAACATGTAAATTACAACATCCTGAGTCAATCTACTTCTTGTTTGATAGGATTTGATGCCAATATGTCAGCTATTAGAGACTCATATTATAAACAGGACTATGTGGATGTACAGTAACCTCATGGCTTCTTTGGTGCTGACTGACAGCTGCTAAACACGTTTTTCTAGATCATATGATTTGGCGTAGGGATACATAATTTGGTCTGGTAACTCTTAGAAGCCGTCAGCTGTCAGCTGTGAGCTGTCAGTCAGCACTAAGTAAGCCATTATTGTGAGATGAAATGGAGGACCTACAGTTTAACGTGGGATCCGAACCACGGTGGAGGCCTGGCATTCCACACATTCACAAGTTGTGATTGATACACGTCTTGTCAGAGGTGAAGGAAGGGTTTGGTAATCAGATAAATCTGTGCCGGGACCGAGGTTTGAATCCCGGACCCCAGCACAGAGGTCTGACACCTTACCCCTAGACTACCAGGTCACTGTATTTTAGTAGAATGCAACATTAATTACCTAGAAAGAGAACGGGGACCATAATGGCATTAGCCACCTGGCGTTTTGAGCCAAAGTTGGATGTAAACTTAATCACACCTCAAAAAAACTTTTAGCTAGCGAATATAAATAGTAAGACTAGATATTGTAGAGCAGAATGTTTGTACTCCAGTAATGTTAAGCAACTTCACATTACAGAAGTACTCAAAATGGCCACCTTCAGCCTGAATACAAGCATTGCAATGAAATGTACTCGTATATTTGATAGAGTGCGGCAAGCTACGACACAACTGCAGGCTTGCATTCAGGCCGAAGGTGGCCATTAGAGCACTTCCTATAATGTTAAGCAGCTCAATTAATTACTGGAATACAACCATGACCATAACAAGGTCAAATGGGACACGTGTTTGTATTAACTTTTTATTTGTCTCCTCTCCACCACTGAAGTAGGTCCCACATGTTACGGCACACCCTGTATATTTTTACGCATATTAATACCCGTTCGTGAGATTCACATTTAACATAAATTATGGTGTAGAGTTGATATATGTAGAATTAGAGAGAAAATTAAACAAAATTTGCATGCAGGGACACAGGGACACCATCTAGGGAAAAAAATCACTTTAGTACACCCAGCATGTATCCGAACATCAACCAGTCTATTGGCTGAGACCACCGGTGTGGGTGAAAATATCCCTTAATCGACAGTTTAGATATGACGGCCATCAGATGTGCTCACTGGGAAGAATCACTAAATTAACGTGACATAAACCGCATAACGACTCAACTTCTCACAAACCGAACTGCTTTACCAGAGATGGAAAACACGTGACTTATTCGGGGAGGCCATCGTGACAAACTTATTGCGTAGACCGTCGGGCACCATATCCTTGCCATATCACGTCGGAAGTGACACACAAGATTCCGGGTGACGCCATTGCCAAGATATCGATAAAGGGATTCGCATACCCTTACTCTCAAATAAGATGGTACACTCCGTGTAGTACACTCCGTGTAGTACACTCCGTGTAGTACACTCCGTGTAGTACACCCACAGTGGTGGCTGGCAGGTCAGGCAATTATTGGGGCACAGAACATTTAAGTGAGATTGACAAAGCAAGACAGGATTTATAACTAGTGTTTATGAAGAGTAGAGCTCACATTACGAAGCAAAATAGCACAAGGCCAGGCCTGTAACGAGTTTGGGTTAAACATATAGGCCTAGTTATTATTATTATTATTATCATCAGCACCACGTCTTACTACCCGTTCGGGTTATACGCACTTACGCTAATGTGTAATGGTAGGGTGATTGTGAGATGAAATGAAGGACCTACAGTTTAACGTGGAATCCGAACCACGGTGGAGGCCTGGCATTCCCCACATTCACAAGATGTCTTGTCAGAGGTGAAGGAAGGGTTTGGCAATCAGATAAATCTGTGTCGGGACCGAGAATTGAACCCCGGACCCTCACTCAGCACAGAAGCCAGACAACTCACCCCTAGACCACCAGGTCACCTTTAGGCCTGGTCCTGTCCCTGATCACCAAGCTTCTTTCTTTTAGCACCACATCTTACCGCCTGTTTGGTTGATACACTTATGTACTAATAATTACAATAATGGTTTTAGGGATGAGGAAGGTTATATTTATATCAATGTTTAACTGTATTTGCGTGGAGGAAGATTGTAAAACTATTTTGGAAAAAATTACCCTCAGTACACCTGACCAAGATTCAAACCTTAATCATCCCGTCATTGGCAGTATAGTCTACTGCGAGAGTATCACCTTAGACCATGCGGCCACCGAAGCGGGTTGATAAGTGTTGAATGAATGTGTGTGTTTATTTCACAACAACTATCCTCAATACACCTGCCTGGATTTGAACTTTGACCTTTCCATCACTGGTAATCTAGTCTATTGCAGTAGTGACTTTTTTTTTTTTTACCGTGCTACCACCTTTGTTTCGGTTCCCCTAGTTTTAAGCATCTGTAAAGAAATATTATAATGTACTTACAAAGTAAGTAGCCTCAGTACTGCTTTGCGAGCTGCAAAATGAACGAGCCCACCTTACTTGAGGATTCACATGACCTTTTTCACCGACGAAAAATGTCAAAATCACAAGCTATTTAGGGCGCCATTGTTTTTTCACGTTGAGTTTTGTGTTGTACGTCTATGTCGTGTCCGTTTTCGAGAGCCCTTCGGGGCTGGTGTTAACTGTTTGTCCTTTATGTTTCACGTGTTTATTAATGTATATATCATATTTATGTGTTACAAAAATAAATAACTCTTACAAACAAACTTACAAACAAACAAGCTATTTAGTATACTATCAAGATATATCGACCACGCATTGCACTTAAAACATCACAATTCGAGTGTTACTATAGTTTCATAACAATGCTTGATTACACGTTATCTAACATTAATAATCATAAGGCTAAAAATGAGAAAAACTTAAAATGAATTTTTAAAAATATGAAGAAACTGATATTGGAGAGTACCAATCTGTTGAGTTTCACCAAATTCAGAAGGGACAATATTTGCTAGGTGGGAAATTGAATCTAAAATTCACCGTTTGAGTTGGCTTTTTCAAATTTAGCTACAGAACTAAGGACAACAAAAGGATGAGATTTATATCGGGATTGCGATATATTTAACGGGAATGTAGCGTTATATTAATTTAATGTAAATACATAGTGTGTGATCATATTAAAATTTGCTAGCGAAACACAGCCAATGAATTTGGATAGTTAGGACAAAAATGGAAAGAATGGTTATGGCTAATGGGCTTATAGGGAATGAACATACAGGAGGAAAAAAAGTTCCACAATTGATAACTTCGAGGTTTGTATGCGTCACCTGACATATTAACCGATAGTGAAAGTACGTAGGTCTAAGTGAGGTGTCATGTTACGCGTATGGGTGATGACATACAATCGTGTACACAAAATTTTAGTTGGGAAACCTGAATAATCAAGACTCCTTGGTAGGCTGAGATTTCATTGAGAGAAATGTGAAGATAGCTTTGAAGGAGGTTGGGTGTAATTTTGGGAATCGGATAGATGCATTTCAGTATCAGGGTTTAAACCACCTGGTTTATTAAAACATAAAATTCCAACCCCGCTGAGGGTTTATGGGCAATTTTTGGTTTAATTTATGTTATTATGTATGCTAGCTGATTTAACCATTCAAGAAAAATTATTCGGGATCAAGTGAAGCATATTTTAATTTAAAAATATGAAGGAAAGAGTAAAATAATAAAAATTAAAGAAGTAAAACAATAATCCAACAATAGTAGTTCTTGATAACTATATAGGAAGCTAGCGGATTAAAGAAGAACATAATGTTGCGTTACACAAGTTGCAATAGAAAGATAAATGGAAATAAATGTAGGGGCGGGAGGGAGGGAAGAGGTAGTAGGCCATTCATCAAATTATTGGCAACGAGTTTCAGAATTGGTTTGTTGCTGTTTGAACTGAACTGTTGTAGCATGTCCTCTATATAAAGGACATCTACAAGCATGACAATATAGCTACGAATGAAATAAAGGAATTAAAAGAAGAAAATTAAAACAAAAACTAATCTATTCCTTTAGACAGAAGAAAATTAAAACTCATCTATTTCTTCATAAAGTAGAAGAAAATGGCTTACGATGGACAGGATGCAGTCTGATATTATCACCATACTTTAATCATGCTTTCACGAGCCTTTCCGCAAGCATGGCATGTGACTTGGCGGATGTCTTGACCGTTGGACGCACGAGATGGAAAAGAACTTCAGTATCGCCAGTTGACGCCTCAACCCTAAGGCGCTGATTCCCTGGCGGCTCTTCTGGGAAACATTCTCTCCTCCACCCCACCCCCTCCTAAACCGTACGTCGATCCCTCCGTTTGGTTCGTTCCCGAGTTAGACCAAGAGTATATAACATGGGAACCCGTGTGCCACATAACTGGATGAGAGTGCACGGTGTCGTCTTGCCTCCCTTACGTGTTCCAGTTTACCCAGCAAATTGTCAGACAATCATCTTACACTCTCCGGGAAAACCTAAGCTAGGTCACTAACACGTCAACTGAACTCGGGATAGACGTTTCGGTGATTTGCTGTAGTTGATCCTAACGGTGCCAGCGAAGCTACAGCGTTCCGTAAAGCGTGATCGGCTGCAAAGCAATACCTCGCAGTCGGAGTCCAACAACCGGGACACCACTCAACACACAAATCCCACCCATACTGCACAGAGGGGGGCAATCTAACCCTTTCACACTGGCCACTAGCCTGCCCTTTTCAGGGTTGAGCGAAATGGCCGCATCAACAAACGACACCACAAAGAACTTCACAAAACAACGTAGACACAGAAATGCTAACTTTACCAACTCGGACGCCAACTTGGAGACAACCGACATGGAAACTGACCACGACGGCAACGGATCATTCACCCTAGTCAACAAACTCAGACGTAAGAGAAAATTTAAGAACACAGACAGGACACAAGCAAAGAAAACAATCACCACGGTCGACAACCAATACACAGCACTGAACGCAGATACACAAATAAACAATGACACACCCACAACACAGACGGTCGCCAACAAAAAGGAGAGACGGTAGACGGTAGGGATCCAAAATTACAAAAAGGTCACCTAAACTGCAAAAGACACTGAGACCCCAACAGGAGTTAGTTACATTAAGGATGGACTTGAAATACAAACCACCTCGACCCACGATTTCAAACTAGTACAAACCCTCTTCAAAGAAAGGAACCAAGAGTTTTACACCTTCTCAATGCCACGAGACAAGACGGTGAAGATATTAATAAAGAGACTGTCACCAAACATGAATCCCGAGGACATCAAATCAGAGTTAATCGACCTAGGAAACCCTGTCAGACACAGACACAGACAAAAGGCATGCTCCGATGCTTCCAGAAGGGGAGCACGAGAGCAAGTTCCAACACGTATCGACCAATTGGTCACACCGTGTGGTTCGCAAAAATTTAAAAACGGGTTGTCGCGTTTCGCTAAGTTCTGGAACAAAGAAACAGAAATTACATAATATTAATAATATTGGGGTAAAAAGGGGGGTAAGAAATTGAGAAACCGACTAAGGGTTTTTTTAGAGTTACGTGCGGAGACACTACTCTATGGGGGGCTGGGTGAGAGCCTCCCAAACCACTGTTGACACATCTTGCTTATCCGAGCAGGGCTTTGGGACGTCGATGGCACCCACCAGGGTCGATGACGTAGTTCCCAAGCCCCTGGATAAGAGGATTGGTGGCACCGGGAAGTCTGGCGTAGAAGGACTGCGCCAGTTTCCGGAAGTGGTCCTTGATGGTAGGCATATCCAGGTCACGATGAAGAGTCTCATTCCGGACATACCAAGGTGCGCCCACAATGATCCTCAGACATACGCTCTGGAACGCCTGCATCCTCCTCATATACGTGTCCGCCAGGTGACCCCAAGCGGGACACGCATAGTCGAGGATCGGCCTGAGCAGCTGCTTGTACAGCGTCAGACCGTTCCTTGTAGACAGGGCGCTACGCCTGTTAAGCAGTGCGCCTAGGACTCCCAGCCTTTGCCTCGCCTTGTTCAGTCTTTCGTTACAGTGTCGTCTCCAGGTCAGTTTTGTGTCCAGCGTAAGTCCCAGGTAGTTAACACTGTCCGCCCATCTGATCTGTTCTCCGAACAGCTGGAGTGGGGCCGGCCTGTAGTACTTTCTTTTCCATGTGAAGAGCATTGCAGTGCTCTTCTCCACGTTAATACTTGTTCTCCAGGTAGTCAGCCACCCCTCCAACTGCGTCAGGTGCGTCTGGAGTCGCCTCTCCACCAGCTGCCTTCGCCACGACTCCGCTACTAGAGCCGTGTCGTCCGCATACAGAGCCAACTCGGTGCCTGGGGATTTTGGAATGTCGTTCACATAGAGACTGAAGAGCAGCGGGCCCACCATGGAACGCTGCGGCACTCCAGCCCGGATGCTTCTGACTTGGGAGGTGGTGTTCCCAAAGGTAGTGGAAAAGGTGCGATGGGAAAGATAAGATTGAACAACCTTAACTAGATAGAAGGGCAGGTTCAGGGAGAGGAGTTTGAAAAGGAGACCCTCGTGCCAAACACGGTCGAAGGCCTTTGCCACGTCAAGAAAGACAGCACCAGTCAGCCTGTTGATGTTGAAGTTCCTCGTAACCTGCTCCACGAGCCGGACAAGATGATGAGACGTAGCGTGTCCCGCCCGAAAGCCGAACTGCTCGTCCACCAAGATGCCCCCCTCGCGAACATGTCGGGTCAGTCTCGTCAGTATTAGTCTCTCGAACAACTTGCCCAGACAGTCGAGCAAGCTGATCGGTCGGTAGGACGATGGCATTGTATTCCTCTTTCTCGATCATGTCTAACGCCCTGCATAATACCTCCTCGTCCCAACAGGTATCCTGGTGAGCAGCAGTTTGATGACATTGAATTTTGTGCCGAATAAGATTGGATAGCTTTGCGTAGGATCCATCACAAACGCAGCATTTAAACGGCATAATGTCTATTGGAGATGCAGCAAAAAAATAAACATTCGCTCTTAACGTTTTTTTTTCAAAATTTCACCACTAGCTCCTATGGCAGCAGCAGAGTACGTCTAGTTTATTAATTCACTTTTAAACATCACACTTTGTTCTCCGAGATATATCATACAGCGTGCTTTAGATTTAAAGCGCTTACAATCCAAATAATAGATTGACTTTGGAAGGAAAACGTTACCGAAACTTCCCAGGCTGAGTATGTAGTCGGCGGGCGTTTCACCTATAAGTTTAACATTTGAATAATTTTTGTAAATTGTTAAATCCTCGAGATTTACAGGTTCTTCAGACTTTACCTCCGGCGATGGTGGTGGGCACGCAGCTGACTCTGCTGGCTGGTAAACAGGCGACTCTGACTGTGGATACGCCAGTGAATCTGACGCCTGGTAGGTATACGTCTCGGACGGTGGGCACGCAGGTGACTCTACTGACTGGTAGACAGACGACTCTGACGACGGGTACGCCTGTGACGTGTGGTGGGTACTCTGGGGCTGGGCATGTCTGTGACTCTGGGGGTGTGTACGGCTGTCTCTCTGGGGCGGCGGCGGCGGCGGCGTGAAGTGCGGTGATGGATGGTGTGGAGCTCGGAAGGGTGGTGGTGGAGGTCGGGGTAACACAGCTACCACGTCCCCCTTGCGGAAATTGTAAACGGCGCACGTTACATCACACATATACGTTTCCACGATTCTCTCGTAGGGTAGTACTTCCGTCGCTCGTATCGTGTGACAGGTAGAGTCACAAAACTCTATGTAGCCTCGCTCCTCTACTTTGTAAATTACCTGTCTATCACACACCGCGACACTGTGAACATTCTCTCCCGTCATATAGGCACGCCCCTCCATCGTTTGGCCCACAAACATTAAATTAATATAGCCGGATCGAAGCATGGTGAGCGTACCTGAGAGCTAAACGTCCTGTAGAGTCCCCTATGCTCCGCTGCCCGTTGTTGTTGTTAACTGCCGTGTCTCTTAAGCGCGTTCAAAGTTCACAATGGTAGGTGAACCGGGTTTTACTCCGGCGCAGGTAAATACCAGTTTTTATTTATTTAACTCACACGCGTCTTCATCTGTAAGAGTACCAAACCGGCAGGGTAGAAATACACAAAACTCGCCGTCTAGGTAGGCTATTAGGCGTCTCCCGAACTTTGTATTGACGGCTTTTAGTTTATCCACCGAGTACTTTTGATCTACGGCTAGATCACACAATTTGACGGTCTGCACCGCGTCGACGATATTTACCAGCTGCTGTAACTTGTCCATATTGGACCGCTCTACAAACGTTTATAAATAGACAACCAAGTGGGCACCCCTGTTTATAGCCACCCCCTCCCTCGTTTGACGTCACACGATATATTCTTGTCTCGACTTGTCTTGTCTGCCCGCCAACCTGGCGCCCGTGTCGATGACCTCGATATCTAAGCTTGTCTCAACTCGTCTTGTTGTGCCGACATACTGGCGCAAGGGTTGCGACATAACACGCAATGATTACGTCATTGGGAAAACCCCAAGGTTGTTGAGGTCAAGATCTATTCTTGTCTCGTGAGCCGTCAAGCTGACGCCAGAGAAAACCCCCCGCTGCCCGGGGCAATGACCTCAATATCTATTCTTGTCTTGTCTGCCCGACATACTGGCACCAGGGAAAAACCCTGTTGCCCCGGGCAATGACCTCGATATCTATTCTTGTCTTGTCGGGCCGACATATTGGCACCAGGGAAAACCAGATGCCCGAGGCAATGACCTCAATATCTATTCTTGTCTTGTCGGGCCGACATACTGGCGCCAGGGTTGGGACATAACTCGCGATTATTACGTCATAGGAAAAAAACTCAGGTTGTCCGGTCCGAGAGCTGCGGGTGGAGGAACATTTCCAGGCATTTCGACAGACGCTACCAAACAACCAATTTTATTAGACTTGTGACGGGGGATAGCGGCCCCTAACTGTGGATTCCGAGGCCCCTGATTGTGCATGTGTCAGCTAGAGTTGTGACATAACACGCAATGATTACGGCATAGGAAAAAACCCAGGTTGTCCGGTCCGAGAGCTGCGGGTGGAGGTACATTTTCAGGCATTTCGACAGACGCTACCAAACAACCAATTTTAGTAGACTTGTGACGGGGGTAGTGGCCCCTAACTGTGGATTCCGAGGCCCCTGATTGTGCATAATTAGAGATGCTAGAGTTGCGACATAAAACGCAATGATTACGTCATAGGAAACACACAGCTTGCAGAGGTCACGATCTATTCTTGTCCTAACTTGTCTGCCCGCCAACCTGGCGCCAGGGTTGCGATGATTACGTCATTGAGAAAACCCAAGGTTATCGAGGTCAATTGTCGCCCCGGCAGTCTGGCGTCAGGGTGGCGAAGGAGGAGGGGGGTCTCTGGAACAAATTACCACACTCTACCACAAAGCACCATAGCGCAAGGTTCATGCTGCTTGTTCCGGGACAGAGCCTTGTGACAGAAGAGCCGATGTTCATTCTAGGCTTGTCAGCCATAGCGCAAGCTTCGTGCCGAGCCCTCCGTCAAACTGACGCCAGCGAAAACCCCCGTTGCCCTGGGCAATGACCTCAATATCTATTCTTGTCTTGTCTGCCCGACATACTGGCGCCAGGGAAAAACCCCGTTTCACGGGGCAATGACCTGTATATCTAATAACAATCATCAAGAACCAAAATGTCCAGGGTTGGTAGTCGAGGGGGAGGCGGAAAGCAGGGCAAAATTGGTGGGGGAAAGAGGATATTTATAGCAACCAATCAGAGGAAAGTTGGTCAGGGGTGGGGGGGGGGGAATAACAGTAAAGATGTGGAAAGCAGGTCACTCAAACAGGATGTGGGTGTTTTGACCCGTTGGCGAAAGCGGGGTTCCCATACGCCCCGAACACTACTCATCTGTGTGATGGATTTCACGGGGAAACACATCTCCACTAGCTCCTCCTGGATGTCGTCAGGGTTTGTCCGTGTCAGGAGTCCCTTCACCACGACCCTGACCAGTCGCTCCCGTCCCAGCTCGTAGGACCAATGCTGGATCCCCAAGCTCGGCAAGAACTTCTGGAGGGCGCGGTAATCCTCCTCTGACCCGCACTGGAGGCGCACTCGGTCCCCCGGCTGCCTGACCGCCTCCACAGGCTCTCGGGCCTCCGACCCCTACCCACTTCCCTTTCAATCCCGGCTATCTCCCGGAAGTCCTAGACTTCGTTGTCTCCAGAGGGATCAGAAGGCGGTTGGTGCTGAAGTCTCTAGCTGAGCTAGACTCGGATCACAACCCCGTTCTCGTGAACCTGGGACGTGCGGTGTCCTTCATAGACCCCCCCGAAAAACCCGACCTAAAGCGCACTGACTGGGACAGGTTTACGAATGTGTTGAGAGAGAGGTTGGGACCCACCCCTACCTTTCGAACAGCAGCAGAAATCGATTGCGGTGCGGAGTTCATAACTTCCGCCATCAAGGGGTCGCTCAAAGCTTCGACGCCGAGGCACCGTTCTAAGAGGGCGCCACAGGCTTCTTTAACCGATTCTATCCTCAGGCACGTCCGGGAGAAAAATCGGCTGAGGAAGGCTTGGTAAATCTCGAGGGACCCGGTAGACAAGGCCAACTGGAGCCGCAAAGTCCATGCGGTTCGGGAGATGGTCCGAGAATACCGGAACAGTGTCTGGGAGGACAAGATTGAGAGCCTGTGCGTGAGGGACAGGTCCTTGTGGCAAATGACGAAGAACTTGATGCGGGTCCCCGCACAAAGGCCGCCTATTGTGAGTCGCAACGGGGTGGCCAACTCCAACCAGGAGAAGGCCAATGCTCTCGCTGAGCACTTAGAGGCGCAATTTGTACCGACTGACAACCGTCAGACCCGGTGCACGTTGCGCACGTGGCGCAGGTTATCAGTGCGGTCTCGTACAGACCCTTGGATGAACCTGAACCCACGGAGGTGACAGAAATGTCACGGGCGATAGCCGTTCTAAGACAAAACAAGGCTCCCGGATCCGACGGTATCAGTAACGCGGTCCTCAGAAAGCTGCCCTTGGAGGCGATTAACTTCCTTGTGGAGTTATTCAACGCCGTCCTGTTCCTGAGTCACTTCCCCGAGCTCTGGAAGCATGCCAACGTCCTCTGCTTTCATAAACCGGTAAGGACCCGGCCCTAGCATCGTCCTACCGACCGATCAGCTTGCTCGACTGTCTGGGCAAGTTGTTCGAGAGACTAATACTGACGAGACTGACCCGACATGTTCGCGAGGGGGCATCTTGGTGGACAAGCAGTTCGGCTTTCGGGCGGGACACGCTACGTCTCATCAACTTGTCCGGCTCGTGGAGCAGGTTATGAGGAACTTCAACATCAACAGGCTGACTGGTGCTGTCTTTCTTGACGTGGCAAAGGCCTTCGACCGTGTTTGGCACGAGGGTCTCCTTTTCAAACTCCTCTCCCTGAACCTGCCCTTCTATCTAGTTAAGGTTGTTCAATCTTATCTTTCCCATCGCACCTTTTCCACTACCTTTGGGAACGCCACCTCCCAAGTCAGAAGCATCCGGGCTGGAGTGCCGCAGCGTTCCATGGTGGGCCCGCTGCTCTTCAGTCTCTATGTGAACGACATTCCAAAATCCCCAGGCACCGAGTTGGCTCTGTATGCGGACGACACGGCTCTAGTAGCGGAGTCGTGGCGAAGGCAGCTGGTGGAGAGGCGACTCCAGACGCACCTGACGCAGTTGGAGGGGTGGCTGACTACCTGGAGAACAAGTATTAACGTGGAGAAGAGCTCTGCAATGCTCTTCACATGGAAAAGAAAGTACTACAGGCCGGCCCCACTCCAGCTGTTCGGAGAACTGATCAGATGGGCGGACAGTGTTAAGAACCTGGGACTTACGCTGGACACAAAACTGACCTGGAGATGACACTGTAACGAAAGACTGAACAAGGCGAGGCAAAGGCTGGGAGTCCTGGGTCCACTGCTTAACAGGCGTAGCGCCCTGTCTACAAGGAACGGTCTGACGCTGTACAAGCAGCTGCTCAGGCCGATCCTCGACAATGCGTGTCCCGCTTGGGGTCACCAGGCGGACACGTATATGAGGAGGATGCAGGCGTTCCAGAGCGTATGTCTGAGGATCATTGTAGGCGCACCTTGGTATGTCCGGAATGAGACTCTTCATCGTGATCTGGATATGCCTACCATCAAGGACCACTTCCGGAAACTGGCGCAGTCCTTCTACGCCAGACTTCCGGTGCCACCAATCCTCTTATCCAGGGGCTTGGGAACTACGTCATCGAACCTGGTGGGTGCCATCGACGTCCCAAAGCCCTGCTCGGATAAGCGAGATGTGTCAACAGTGGTTTGGGAGGCTCTCACCCAGCCCCCCATAGAGTAGTGTCTCCGCACGTAACTCTAAAAAAAACCCTTAGTCGGTTTCTCAATTTCTTACCCCCCTTTTTACCCCAATATTATTAATATTATGTAATTTCTGTTTCTTTGTTCCAGAACTTCGCGAAACGCGACAACCCGTTTTTAAATTTTTGCGAACCACACGGTGTGACCAATTGGTCGATACGTGTTGGAACTTGCTCTCGTGCTCCCCTTCTGGAAGCATCGGAGCATGCCTTTTGTCTGTGTCTCTGTTTGTCTCTAGGACCTGAAAATCTTCAAAATACTCACCCACTACAGACCATACCTCATTAGACTCAGAGAGTCAACCGACAAGACTGAAAAGTTGATGATATTGCTGGAGGGAGTGACTGAATACTTCTCGACCGACTATGACTAGCTCAAATGTGACGGTGACGAAATACATACTTCGACTTTTTTTATAGAACGTGAAAGGGATACACACGCAAGATAAGGAACTAGAAGATATTTTTAAAACTTACTCAATAGATATTGCCCTAATAAACGAGACACATCTAAATCCAGGAAAAAATATTTCCTTTTATGAATAAACTATTTATAGAAACTCCTTATTTTAACGCTTCTAGAAAATTATCTTGTCTAATACCTCCTTGACTCTGGAAGCTTAGCCTGTAACATCCAATTGAATAACTACACTCTAAACTATTGAAAGCGCATGGCTGGAGAGGACATTGTTTATAGTGTGTTTGGTGGAGGCAGGCTGGCCTGTTAAACACGGAGCAAGAGTGTTCGCTGTCCTGTTTTAAGGGGCAGCAACCAATAAGCACCGACTCAAGAGGCCAAACAAAACCAACTAAAAAAATATTATTTAATAAGAAGACTACTACGTATAACACGATTCAACCACTTCGGTGGTCATATGTTCTAAGACGGTGCTCTCGCAATAGACTAGACTGACAATGACGTGGAGATCTGGGTTATATCCTGGTCTGGTTCACTGAGAGGGTTTTTTCCTAAATGATTTTCAACTCTCCCTCCACGTAAACGAGGGCACAATTCCTGTAAATTTAGCCTTCCGCAGTATTAACACATTAGACTAAATAGTATACAGGCGTAAAAGCCGAATGGGTGCGATGCGTCACTAAAAAATATATATTATATATATTTTATTTGGTTTTTAACCTACATAGTGCGGAATTATCTAAACTTACACATTAATATATTGCTTCCTTGAAAAAAGGAATAAGAATTTAAAAAATGTAAAATGCACTTTTTAGACAAGCGCCATTTAAATATTTTACGCTAACCTCAGACCTTCACGGCCAGCTAGCCCACACAGAACGAACTATTTATTCATATGTTTGAATGCCAGGAAAAACTTCACTATTTCTCAGATAACCTCCATATAGTCAATCTTAAATCAATAGAACAAGGAAATAATATTTAAAAGAATTGCATACACATTCTTGTTGAGAATTTTTTAAATTTTAACAGTGCGTCCTACTACCCATTCAAACAATACGCTTAAGTACTATCTATTATAAATGGTTGGGAATGGGGACGGTTAAATTTAGAGGAAGTGAGCCAGCATTTGCGTGGAGGAGTGAAAAAACCATTTTGGAAAAAAACTCACCCCAATTCACTCGAGCGAAATTCAAACCTCGATCTCCCCGTCCTTGTCAGTCTAGCTCAACATGAAA
>JBCFYV010002149.1:0-18670 GCA_039000515.1 Timema cristinae
CTCCTTACCAAACGCGATAGCGCGGTTCCGTCTGGCGCGCGAGCGAGCCCTCGAGGCTGAAACGAAAAAACTAAAAGACCCCCCCAAAAAAAATGAAGCTGGTCACGACTTCCGTCCGAAGGTTACACGTCCGAACAGTAGTTACGAATTCGAAACAACATGTCCGGGGACATGTAGTTTGAGTTCGAAGGTACAGTATATACAAGTTCGAAGCTACATGTCCGAGACATGTAGTTCGGGGGTTCGAAGCAACATGTCCGAGACATGTAGTACAAGTTCGAAGCTACATGTCTAGCATGTAGCTACGTTCGAGCTACATGTCCTGGAATGTTTTACGAGTTCGAAGGTACATGTAGCTAAAGTTCGAATATACATGTCCTGGACATGTAGTACGAGTCTCGAAGTACATGTCCGAGACATGTAGTTACGAAACCTCACAGATGGGTTTGAAGATACATGTAGCTACAAAAATTCGAATTTACATGTCCGAGACATGTAGTTACGAGTCCGAAGCTACATGTCCGAGACATGTAGTTTACGGGTTCCGAGACATGTAGTCGAGTCCGAAGAAACGTGTCCGAGACATGTAGATACGGGTCCGAAGCAACATGTTCCGCGTCGACTTTTATCCGGAGTGTTGGAAAAAAAAAAAAAAAAAAAAAAAAAAAAAAAAAAATCTTGGTAAAACGGGCCACTACTACTACGGGAGGATTATGGGACACACGCACGGGTAAAAGTATTCGAACCACCCAACTTTAAAATGGGGCTGGGCGTCCTCCGCGGGGCGTCCCTCGGAAAAACTTATCACCGATTGTTTTGCGTTTTTAAAAAACCTTTCCTTTCGACGCCGTTCCGGTCCGGCGCCCCCGACGCCGGCGTTCTGTCCAGGGCTCCTCCCTCGGGGTACCGTCCGCGGCGCCCGGGGGCCCGCTGGTCCCCCGCTGTCTTTCGGGACCGGTCGTTATCCGGTTCCGGGGCCGCCCCCCTCCCGGCTTCGGTCATCTTTTTTCCTTTTTCCGGGTTAATGGCCCCGTTGTGACATTTAAACTGTTTTGGAAGGCCAACGGCTCCCCTTGCGGCGCGGTTTGGTTTTTTTAGGTTGCTTCTTAGAAAACAAAGAACCAAGAAAAGTTGATCCTTTCTTACAATCATAAACGTTGGGGAAGGAGCAGATGGCTTTGGAAAAAGAACCCCCCAAATCCCGGCCAGTTTCGAAGGTACCGCATACATAGTACGATAAAAGGGAAAATTAAAATTCAAGGTTTAAAAGTCCAGCACCCAGACTGAGTTACGATTTGAAACCACCGACAGTACAAGGACATCTAAACATTAGCTACGACAAGTACATTCCGGACATGTAGTTAACGAGTTAAGTCAATAAATTGAAATAAGTTACGATTTCGAGTCCTGGACAATTATCGAGTCCGAAGCTACATGTCCGGGAATGTAGTACGAGTTCGAAGATACATAGTCACAATGAAAAAGTTCATATAATGTCGTTTCGGTAGCTACAATTCGAAATATGGTTCGTTCGTATGTGTTCAAGTACGAACTGTGTAGTTGAGAACGTCCAAGACTGTTCCGAATGTAAATAAACGGTCCGAAAACATTTCTAAAATAGACAGTTGAAGAAATAGAAAAACTACGGGTTAGAATGCGACCGAAACATTCCGAAAGTAGATCGAAGATTAAGGTCAATACTGTCCAAAATATTCGTCAATTCCGAAGTTTATAAAGTTATAAAAAGAAAAAAAAAAAAATAAAAAAAAGCTTAAATCTAAGGATTTACAACCGTTAAGTATTAACACTCGCAAAAACAATTCAAGTTATTTAAAGAAAAAATTTAACTTTAAAAATCAAGTAACAAAACATTTATTCTTCAGTCGAAGATTTTATATTAAGATAATTATTACGACAGGAAAAAATACAATACGCCTTTATTAAAATAGATTTCAACTATCAAGATATTAAACTCAGAGTAATAAATAAAGTTACCCCTTTAGAATTAATAAGCGGAAAAAAATCACAGACTCAACTTATTTTTTTCGGGCGAAATCACACCCTACTCTTTGTGCGTGGAAGGGGCCACGGCAAGGGGCCCCGCAGCCTCCCCCTTTCCCGGATTTCGCTCCGGCCCCGGGCCCTGGGCGGGCTGGCGGGAGGCGCCCTCCGGGGCCAGGCGGATCTGCGTCGGGGTCCTCGGCCCCCGTCGCGCGTCCCTGGGGCCCGGCGCTCGGGGGGGGGGCGCTGAGCCCATCCTGCCCATGCTACGATTTTCACCCCCTCTTGCTTTGCTTCGGGTTCGCGCCTCGTTAGTGTGCATTGGGGGGTGCGTCACTGGTGCGTCGTTTTCATTTTTCTTTTAACCTCGGTTTTTTTTTTTTTTGCCTTCGTCTCGGCGGGCGTTTCTTATGGTGTCTTTGCTATTGGTTAATTTTTAAATGTTTTTTCTTCATTTTTTCCCGTTTTTTTTTTTATTTTGTTCGCCTTTTCGACCCGTGTGGCCCGGTCAAACCCGGCTTCCTTGGACCGCGTCGGTTCGCGGGCCTCCCGCTTGCCCCTCGCGCCCGGTCCGTATACCGCCGGTCCCGCCCCACGCCGAAAAAAAAAGCCTCCCCACCCTGCGGCGCCTCGGTCGCGGCCGGGCGCGCTCTGGCTAGGTTCCCCGCCGGGGGCGGTTTTTAAATTTCTTCG
Organism: Timema cristinae; assembly: GCA_039000515.1. NCBI lineage: Eukaryota > Metazoa > Arthropoda > Insecta > Phasmatodea > Timematidae > Timema > Timema cristinae. The sequence goes on from JBCFYV010002149.1 coordinate 2,695, forward strand.
CTTTGGTTGATCCATTAGATGTTTTCGTAATTTACTGATGATTGGAAATTTTAATTTGACATGGCGGACTGAGTACCCTTCGGAGTCGCCCTATTCCCGAGTACATAAAAAAAAAAAAAAAAAAAAACAAAGGATCGAGCTACGGAACCGTGACGGCTGCGAACAGCGAAGAAAGTAAGACTAAAAACCGGTTAACCGAAGTACGTTCCAGAATTTTCCGAGAATATTGGAAAATGTAGCAAGTTCAATATGGACGAAAAAAAAAGTTCGAAAGCCAGACGAGAATAGAACAGTGGAATGTGTACAGTCATGTACATGCATTAGAATCAGCTTTAAATTTGCACACTTAGTACCCAAATTATCATTCATACATGATTTCACAAATAGTACAGTACCTGAATACATGTCCGACATAATCGAAATTATTAGTCATAATTAGTGAGACAGTAAAGTCGAATTGCAACAGTTGAAAAAAATTAAATCAAATTTAGAAAAATGAATTGTAGAAGCACGGTACAACTGAATTTTCGACGAGAATATTCCTCTTTAGAAAGTGTGTGAAAAAAAAAAAAAAAAAATCTTGAAGGGACTCGATAGGGTTAAGTCACCGCACCGGACGCATAAAAAGGTCCGTTAAGAAGCAATCGACCTAACGAGACCAAATCAGTTCACTTACCAGAACATTTATCATTAAATAATGAAAGAGTTTACATTTAAGATAACAAAACGACCAGATATTAAAATAAATCAAAAGACCGATTAAAAACCAATTATTTCCCTTACAAGAAACAAATAAATTATCATATTTCTTGTAAAAAGAATAAATTTTGAAATTTTACTCTTTAGAAAATTAATATTATAGGTACCTACCACACATCGGTGTTTTGGGTTTAGAATTTGATTCATATGTGTCTTGCCCCACGTCGAGAGGGCTCGCCATGCCACTCTTTGCTCTGCGGAGCCTGGGCGTGGACACTGTCCTCGGGCCCCGGGTGGCCCGGCCGCCCCCCGTCAGCGTCGCCCCGGGGGACGGGCCCCCGGCGACCCGGGAGGCGCCGGGCGGCCGCCCCCCCGGGTCTTACCCCGGTTTCTCGGGGTCCGCGGGCCCGGCACGAGCCCCGTCGCGCTCTCCTTCGCCCGTCCGGCTGCGCGCTGCGGGTGCGGACGCTCGCCGCGTGTCGTTGCTCCCCTCGGTCCCATTTCTCGTCGGGTCGTTCACTAGGTTTTATTACGTTTCGCTTTTTCGGGGTGTTGTCGTTATATTGTTAATTAACTTATTAATCCGCCGTTTTTTTTTTTTTTTCTTTTCTGCGGCCCGGTCGCGTTGGTTTAACGTTTGGGGGAAGGTTTTGCCGTCGGTCTCAACTTCTTTAAAAGTTCAAAATATTTATAATTAATACACTCGAATTTTTTTTGAATTTTTTTTGTTTTTTAAAAATTAAAAATTTTTTTTTTCGGAGTTTCGATCCGTCGGCCCGTCGGCGTGCTCCCGTTGTCTGAAAAGGACCCGGTCGTAGGGACGCCGTCGAGGCCCCCGGTCTGCGCCCGGTCACCCGCTTGTCCTTTGGACCGTACGTTACCGGTCCCGTCGAAGCCCCTCCCGACGCCGCGCGGCTTCCGAGGAAGTCCAGCACCTCGCCGGTCCGTCGCTCGCGGTCCCTCGGGATCGTTCCCGCGTTGTACGGCTCCGCTAATACTGGTGGGACCCCTCCTCACCAGCGCTGGCCGGGGCGGAGCTCGGTTTTCGTTTTTTTTAAGTAAGCTTTGGGAATTGGTAGTCAAGTTTGTATCTGTTCTTTCATTAAATCGAATTAGATATTGAGCAAGGGATTTTAATGATTTGAACATGCGAAGCAGGTTGTCCATTCTGCCGCGGTCGGCCGTTTTATAACCGCGGAGCACCCAAAAATCAAAAAAAAAAAAAAACCCCAAGATTCGAACCATTGAACTAGTCCAACGCGAGCGGTATCGTGGCCGAGCGGTAGAGTCGAAAAGACTAAAAAACCCGATACCAAGTAGCAGATTTGAAGTAAGACTGGACATGTATTAAATCGAAGATAAGTCCGAGAAGTAGAATTCGAAGTACATGTCCGAACTAGTACGAGTGAATAACATGTCAATACATTAGTTACAGTTCGAAGAACATGCGAGATGTACAAAGTCCGAAGACATGTCCAGACATGTTTAAAATCGAATACATTGTCTGACATGTAGTACGAGTTAAGAACATGTAGTACAAGTTATAATGTCGGCATATCATTTTGGTAGACGAGAGTAGTTTGAATAACTTCCGGAGACATGTAGTACGAGTCCACTGTCCGGATCTGCTGAGGGTCGAAGACATGTAGCTAGAGTTTGGATGTCTGAAAAAAAAAAAAATTCGGTAAGGCGATTTACGTTCCGGATGAGTAGCCCAGAAACTGTCGGCTGTACATACGGTCGATACAAAGCTACGCCCTCGGAATCTGTAGACCTTTAGTTAAATATTATAAAAAAAGTTTGCAAGGGATATATTCAGGAATTGGATAACGATAATAAATAACGAATCTTAAATTTGATACAAGAAATAAAGAACCTTTTCAACTGAAATATGTAAAGATAATTTCTTTCTTTCATTAAATAAAAATTTTTATAGAAGATAAAAATACATACAACAGTAAAATTAAAATAATTAATTAGTCATTTCTGAATCCAAAGATTGAGTCTCCTATTAATAAAATCGCGTCGTGACGGCCTCTCAAATCTTTTATCGCGCTGACCTCACAGTCCCTACCCTGCGGGCCGAAAAACCCCCCGAACGTTTCCGACCAGTCGAGAGGCGTGCGCTCGGTGGCTGCTTCGGTTCCCGCGGCGGGCTCGCCCCTCGCCCTCGACCGCGGAGAGGGGCCGTCGGTCCCCGCTTTTCCGGAGCCCCGGGCCCGGGCTGCGGACCGTCAGGTCGCACCTGCGGGACTTCTCCTCACCGATTCCGGGGTTTGTCGTGGTCGCGGCTCCGGGGTCCCCTGTACTCCGGGGGCTCGGGTTTCCCGTTACCGGGAAATATTCATAACTCGTCCACTTACCGTCGCGCGTGCAGTAGCGGACGTTCGGTGCCGTTGGCTGTCGTGCATAAACTTTTCATAAGCGCCTCGTCGTGTTTTTTTATTTTTAAAAGTGCAATTTGCTTTAAGCGAGGTTTTCTTCTGGGGTTGCTCGTTATTTCAATTAAACTTATTTCTGTTTCTTTGTTTTTCCGACCTTCCGTGAACTCAGCCGGTCGGTTGGGCTGGGGGCGGGTTGTTCGCCGGGCGTCGTTAAGGTCAGAATCTATATACGGTTTAATTTTCATTTATTAAAATTTCTTTGTGCCCTTTGGTCGTCGGTCGTTCGGCGTCGTCGGCTTAGCTTCAAGGCCCTCGGTTACGCGTACGGGGCCCGGCCGTCGGTCACTGCTTTCCTTTAAGAACGTAGCACCGATAGTCGGGCGCCCAACGTCCGAAGAACGCGTAGATTACACGCTCTGCAGGTGCATGGATCGTCCCGTTTGCACGGCTCCGATAAGCTGCCCCCGAAACAACCGAGGCCAAGGACGGTTTAGGTTTTTTAAATTACGCCTGGCCTTATTGCTAAATCAAAGTACGATTGTTCTATCAGCTAAATTTTGGACTTTTCAGACAATCAGATATAAAAGATTGGACACTGAATGCTAGGAGTACTGTCATTACAGTCGCGTTATTGAATCCCGGACTAGCCAGTAAAACATTTCCCAAAAAAAAAAAATAAAAGTAGTCTTGAACATTACTGACCAAAGGAGCTGAGTTCTTGAGCGATCGAGCGGCTACGAAGAGTAAGACTCCGAATGAAGAGTGGTCACGATTCGTCCAAGTTACATGCGAGACTGTAGTTCGATTAAGCAACATGTCGGACATGTACTTACAGTTCGGACAGTGACGTGATAACAGTCCAGTTGCTGACTGTAGTCTGTCCATGCGGACATAGCACAGTCCGAAGCACTGTTGGCTGTACAGAGAAAAAAAGTTGAAAGAGCTGGAGGCGCCGCCCGTTCAGTGAAGTGTATAGTGTATACAGAAGTAAATTTGAACAGAGTAGTCGAGCTACGTAGGACAAATTTTAGTTAGCTAAATGTGGATTTGTTGAGTTCGAAAACATGAGTAAGTGTATAAATATACAGCGGATTTAGTTCGAAGCCAAGTATCCGATTTATTAAATCCAAGATGTCTTATCGAAAATATTGTAATAAATAATAATGTAAACATTTCGCTGACTTACGGGTTTGTTTTAAAGGGAAAAATTAAAAAATATAATGTTTAAACGCTCTTTCGGATAGGCAACCAAATACGGATGAAGATGCTCGACACTCGCCTCCTGCAACGTTCCTCGTAACGAGGTCCCGGCCCCTTTCCCCGCAGCCACTCGGCGCGCCAGATACCTTTGTCCTCCATCGGCGGAGTCTCGTGGGGAACTTACCGCACGAATTTCTTCCCTTTCTAACGGGCCGGCATTTATCATACAGTTGGTCCCGTTAACATTAAGGAACGAAAAGCCACTGCTCTGTTGTCTCCTATTCGATAACCTTTATTCTCAGCCCATAAACAGTAATAAAAAACACACCGTTTTAATTTCGTGTTCCAAGTTGAGAAAGGTTAAGCAACAGAGTGGATTGTTGTTTTGACGTTTTAGGGTGGCCCGATCGCACTTAATTGCGGCGTGCCGTGTTCTCGGTCTCCGGAACTATGACCCGGCTGTCATTAGCTTTGCGGGAAGGTTTCCGTGCCGGGGCCGTCGCGCTCGGTTCGGGCGCGTCCCGGGTCTCTTACCTGGACGTGGGTTCTTCGGCCCGGCAAGGCCATCCGCTCGCGCTCCGTTCGGGCTGCGTCAAGGCCCGGGGAGGCCGGACCGACCGCTCCGCAGCCCGTCCGCCGTTCCTTCGGACAACGATTCTCATGTCCGCCGGCGTACCCTTTAGGCTGTATCGAGCGGGGGTGTCACTCGGGGGTCGTCGTTTTGGGTTATTTATACTATGTTAACGGCTCATTTTTGTTCCTTCTGTTACGGCTGTCGGCGATGGTTTAATGTTTGGCGTTTGCGCTGCTCGTGGGGGGTCGATTAGACAAATTTCTAATAACCATGATCAATTTTAATTTAAATTTAAATTTTTTTTCGGAACGTTCATCCGCGGAGTCGGTCGCGATCGTCGGCTCGTATCTGTAAAGATCCATAGTCGCTCGACACACGTCCAGGTTAAACCGACCTTTCAGGAACAGTACGTTATCCTGCCGGCGAGCGACTCGACGCGAGATTCCCGAACGTCAGAAACCCGACGTGTCGTCCGTCCCGGATCTCCCGATGTACGAACTTTACCGAGGCCCGCCTCCCATGCGCAGCGGGCGGGCGGGTCTTCTCGGTGTTTTTCAAGTTCGCCGCCTATGCTAACAGTGAGTACTGTCTATCGCTAACGGTACTTGCTCTTGAGCACGTAAACGTTTGGACATGGAATCAGGTTGATACTTCGCCGAGTGCCGGTATTGACAGTACCCGGATCGAAAGTCGAACATCACAAAAAAAAAAAAGCAGGTATTCGCACTGACCTTGACCATCCGATAACGAGGTATGTCGCCGGAGCCGTTGACCGAGGGGAAAAAGAAAAAAAAAAGAAGTTGGAATGCCATCGAGGTTAGGCCGAGCATGTGTTAAGTATTCACACTCATCCGGACAAGTTTCGATCGAAGAACGTTATTGGTGCAACATTAAGCAAATACATTCGTAATCTAAATTCGAAATTTTACTAAAAATTATTAATTAATGGTTACATTACTATAGTCACCACGCATTATTAATATACGACCTAATTAACCAGTCGAATACATTCTCTGAAGCAGTTACATTCGAATTATTCCGGACATGTAAAAGTTAAGTACATGTCAACATGAGCTACATGAGTAATTAAACATTGATATTCCTCCGAAAGTCATTAGTCATTAAGTAAGTTGATTCATCCAGAAGGCGTGAGTGCGACTCGACATTCTAGGGTCGGGATTCGCCACTTTATCGGAGGTTGTGTGGTTCTGGTGTGCTGCGTGAAAAGAGGCGGGTAACTTCCCTTCGGAGGGATTGGGCCGCCGGGTCGACTACCCTCATGAAAACTCGACAAAGAAGACCTTTCACCGGGAATCCACCGACTCGACCAGGACCCGATGCGGCCGTTCCGAGTGAGTTCTGATCTTCGATAAAAGAATTCCACCCAGGATAAACAATATAATCGAACCGGATTTTTTTTTACGAATAAGTTGTTTCATTAACAAAAAGTAGTTATTTTAACTTTTCTGATTTATAATAACTGTTTCTTTTTTCTTATTTGATAAGTTGGTGATTAAGGATAAAACTTTATATTTTTCCAAGTTGAGGGATTTAAGATCATACATATTATAATTTTTTTTATTTGACGGTTGAAGTGGCGCCTCCATTTGACTTCGACGTGGCGGGCCAGCGTCTCGAGCTGGCCCAGGGCCTGCGCCCGTCAGGCGCTCCTGCGGGAACGGTCCCCCGGTCCGGCGGAGAGTCCGCGGGTCGGCCCCTCCCGGGCCCCCCACCTCCGCGGCGCCGTCCTTCGCGGGGACGGACGAGCACCGCCCGCCTACATCGCCCGCGCCCCGGGCGGCGCCAGAGGGAGTTTGCGCACCTGTGCCGCTCCTCTCGGCTCATCATTTAGTTCTTCCGTCGTGAATACGGATTGTTTAGCAGTGGGTACTGCTATTGGATGGCGTCTATAGGGTCATTTATAACATTACGCCCGTTTCTAGGTATTCAGACACTAAAAAAAGTCATAGATTAAATTGCTGAAATTGGGATGGCGTGACTAGAGCAAAAATTACATTAAACGATTTTTAATTCGATAAAAAACTTAAAAAATTTTTTTTATGGAACGTTCTCGTCCTCGATTCGTCGGGTCGCGTGTACGTCGACTGTCAGAAGCGCGAGTCGGTCAGGCGCCATCTCAGCACGCCGACGCTTGCTTCAAAGAACCGGAGTACCGTCCGGCCCCTCCACCCGCCGGTCCGGAGTCGCCCCGGTAGTCCGTCGCAGTCCTCGTTCGCCGCGTTAAGTCCGTAATACCTAGCACTACAGTCCCGGGCCGGCCGTTCGGAGCTATTCGGTTTTTTTACATTAACATGTGCTTTGGCAGAAATGTAGTTCGTTGCAGTTAATCTGGTAACTTTCCTGAAATCGTATTTTAATGAATTTACATCGAATCTGGCTTGTCCAGGCCCTTTGGGGGGTGTTGCAGTCCGCGGGCGTCACATAAAAAATAAAAAAAAAAAAAAAAAAAAAATGTATTAAACTGTCTACAGGATTTGACGGTTCGTGCGCGCGGAGCGTCGGCAACGAGACGTAAAAGACCCCTAAACGAGCTCACGCCGTCCGATTCTCCCTTAGTCGATAAGAAAATCCGACAAACTCGAAGTACATTAAAAATGAGCTTCGTGATTCGTTGAAGACATGTAAGCAGTTTAATCGTTAAAATGAGACTTCTCGTTATTAAATTTGATAAAGACGTAATAATTTATCGATGAAGTTACTCAGTATTAATGTTGTTTCTAAGCATGTCCGGAGGCGGGAGCGGACAAGAATTCATTCGAAAGTAGTAAAGCAAAGATCATGTCCGTTGTATACACCTAGCGTAGTCTCGGACTGCGGAGGTCGGTCGAAGCAAGTTCGCGTCACTTTATCGGAGGTGTGGTTCCGGCGTGTGTTGCTTGTGAGAATTGGAAAGGCCACTACTAGGTTGGCACCCCGGTAAAATTCGAACTCCTCGACAAACTTACAGGGAGAGTCTCAAGGGCATATGGTCGAAAAATTTCGATTTTCAAGAGTTTGTCTTTAAAACTACCGCAAGATATTAATAGTCAAATACGGCCGGCTATTAAACAAAATTACTCATTAAACCAAGATTTGTTATTAAAATTAAAAATTTATTTTTATTTAGCTTATAATATAAGGTGATTAAAAAACACCTAATTTTTCAGTGAGAGGTAAGCATCTATGAGTTATGGTTCGAGGGGCCGCATCCCACCCCCTTCCGGCGCGACCGTGTCACCGTCCTCCGAGCTGGGGCCCCGGGCGGCCACCTCGATGGCGACGTCTCCCGGCCCGGGGGGCGTCCTGGGTTTCGGCCTACCGGTCTCGGGGTCTCTCGAGGACGCAAAGAACGTACCTAATCGTTGGGCGAGCGGTAGCATAGCGCGACCCTGGGCTCCCTTGATAACACCATTAAATCGGTCTGACAGGTGTCGTACGCTCGCTGTTTCTCGGGGGTGGTCGAAGGTAAAACGTATCGCTCGTTTTTTTTCGCTCCTTCACGCCGGCGGACGTGGTAGTGGGACTGGCCTCTCGGCGGGCGATTAGTCAATCTAATTAACACTGATTTAATTGATTAATTAAAATTTTTCGACTTTGCCTCGGCGTCGCTCCGTCGCCACTTAGCTTGGCCACGCCGGTTGGTCGGTCGGGCGCGCTCGCGGTCACGTCATCTTGAGACCGTAGTTTCCGTTCTGGCGCACGGCGGTAGAAGTCGACTCGCGGTCCGTGTCTCGGTCCGGTCTGCGTGTACGGTCCGCCTAAAATGTGCTCGTACTCAAGGTGGCGGTTCTGGTTTTTTGTCCCTTCGCTTTTTAAACGTGTGTACGCAATAGACTTTCTCAGAGCAATCAGTTTTAAAGGTAATCAACTGCTTGCACTTCTCCGAGTCGGCTTACCGGGATCGTCACCAAACATCCCAAAAAAACAAGCAGTAAAACTGATCCTGACCAAACCAGGACGTTGGCCAGTGACCGTCAGTATCAAAATAAGATCATATAATTAACTTTCGATTGTCAGAATGTATTAAATTAAATGTCGAACTGTTTCCGCAGATTTTACAGTCGAAACATACACAGTATACAGAATATAAGCAAATGTCAATTATATGAATAATGTTGCTGGAGAGGTCGCGAATTAGACTCGAGACATGAGTAAGTCTCTCAGGCCGATGTATAGCGAGCTCCGGAGTTCGTCAGTACTGCCGAGACGAGCATGGCTCGAGACATGTAGCTCGTCAATTAAGTCGTTGTACGCCGCATAATGAGACATTTGTCCGGCTGGCTCGAGCCGAAGAACTTTCGACGTTACGTCCGAGCAACAATTTCGTCGCTTTCGATGTGTCGTGGTATGTTTAAAAAAAAAAGCTGATTTTAGTTTCCACACGATTAAGTCGAACACATGTAAAGTTTCGTAAAGGTAACCTTGGGGATCACTGAGTCAAAGAACCAATATACTTTTTAAGTTTTAAGTAAAAACTATACGCAACGATATTATCAATCGGCGCTTATAAAATGATGCTCCGATTAAAAACCAAGGTTTTACAATATTGACGATTTAATAATATGTAACTTTTCTCAGGCAAAATAAACGATTAAAAAAAATACAAATAAAGAATTTTATTTCTCGAGGAATATAAATACTTAAGGAGATTTACTCGAGGGGGTGCCGCCTCGCCTTTCATCTTAGACGCTGGTGGACAGGTCTCGAGCTGGCCGCTCCATCGGCTCTGGCGGGCGGTTCCTCCGCCGCCCGGGTCGCCGTGGCGGGCCTCCCTCCCCTACCCGGGGCGGGTCCCCGGGACCCGCAAACCCGTGCCGTTCCTCCGTGCCCGTCGAGGCGCGCGCCGTACACTAGCGCACCCGCCGGGGCCGCCGCTTCGCTAACACGATCTCCGCTCCTGTTCGAACTAAGTGTTCGTTGCAGTCCTGATTCGGGGTATTTTATATTTTAATCGTTTTTTTTTTTTTTCTTGACCTTCACGCCGGCGCGGTCGACGTATGGGTTTAACGTTTGGGGGGACTGGTTTTTCCGTCTGTTCGGGGGCGGGCGTCGATCTAAGAGTCAAAATATTTACTAATTAATACACTCGAATTTTTTTTTTTAATTTTTTTCGATTTTTTAAAAATTTAAAAAAAAATTTTTTTTTTTTTTTTTTTCTGGAACGTTCTCGACCTCCGTCCGTTTGGCGTCGGCGTCGCCTTTCGGTTAGTCTGTCAAAAGGGCCCACGCCGTCGGTTTGGGTACCGGCCGTCGGGCCGCCCGTCCCAGCGCCCGGTCCCTACCCCGCTTAGTCCTTTTCAGGAGAAACCCGGTACGTTTATCCCGGGCCCGTGCGGAGCCGCCTCCCGACGCCGCGCGGCTTCCCGAGAGACGTTCCCGTTTACCTCCGCGGTCCGTCCGCTCTGCAGGTCGCCTCGGGATCGGTCCCCGCGTGTACCGGCTCCGCCTAATACCCGTGATGGGCCCCTCGCCTTTACCAACGCGGCCGGGGGGGCCCGGGGCCGGCGTCGGTCTCTTCGGGTTTTTTTTTTTTTAAAGTTATCGCTTTTTCGGCCTTATTGGCTAAGATCAAAGTGTAGTATCTGTTCTTTATCAGCTTAATATCTGGTACTCTTTGCTCATTGAGCAATCAGGGATATTAAACTGATTTTTGGAACATGGCGGAATGCTAGGAGCTTGCTCCACTTCTGCCGCGAGTCGGCCCCGGTTTTTGCAGTACCGCCGGGATCGGCTCACCCATAAAACAATCCACAAATAAAAAAAAAAAAAAAAAAAAAAAAAAAAAAAAAGCCAAGGGTATTCGAACACTTGACTCCTGTACCAAACGCGATAGTCGACGGTATCCGTCTGGCGCGCGAGTGAGCCGTCGAGACTGAACGAAAAGACGTAAAAGACCCCCGATAAAACATGAAGCTGGTCACGACTTCCGTCCGGAGGTTACATGCCCGAGACATGTAGTTACGAATTCGAAGCAACATGTCCGAGACATGTAGCTACGAGTTCGAAGTACATGTCGAGACATGTAGTTACGAGTTCGAAGCAACATGTCCGAGACATGTAGCTACGAGTTCGAAGATACATGTAGCTAAAAGTCCGAAGTACATGCCGAGACATGTAGTTACGAGTTCGAAGCAACATGTCCGAGACATGTAGCTACAAGTTCGAAGCTACATGTCCTAGACATGTAGCTACGAGTCCGAAGATACATGTCCGAGACGTGTAGTTACGAGTTCGAAGGTACATGTATATACAAGTTCGAAGCTACATGTCCGAGACATGTAGTTACGAGTCCGAAGCTACATGTCCGAGACATGTAGTTACGAGTTCGAAGGTACATGTATATACAAGTTCGAAGCTACATGTCCGAGACATGTAGCTACGAGCTCGAAGATACATGTAGCTACAAGTTCGAATATACATGTCCTGGACATGTAGCTACGAGTTCGAAGGTACATGTAGCTACAAGTTCGAATATACATGTCTAGACATGTAGCTACAAGTTCGAATATACATGTCCGAGACATGTAGTTACGAGTCCGAGACATGTAGCTTTGAGTCCGAAGAAACATGTCCGAGACATGTATATATGGGTCCGAAGCAACATGTTCGCGTAGACTTTTATCCGGAGGTGTGTAAAAAAAAAAAAAAAAAAAAAAGTCTCGGTAAAACGGGCCACTACTACTACGGGAGGATTATGGGACACACGCACGGGTAAAAGTATTCGAACACTCGCAACTCCTGTACAAAACGTTTCGATCACAAAGAGAAGTAACGAACCCTTTTAAAACGAGAGCAAATCCACTTGACGTTGAACCCAGAAACCAATTTCAGATTCACTTTCATCAAGATCGAAAGGAGTTTTGATCAGTTTAAGAATAAACTAATACCAGACCAACAGGAATTATAATTAAAATAAATCAAATACGGAACCGGCATTTTTATATAAATCCAATAGATTAGATCTCCCAATTAACAAGAAACCAAAGATAGTATAATTATAGCCAAACTTTACTTGCTAAGAAATAGTAATAATAATTGTATAAACTCTTTTATTCTCGAGCAATATAAAATAAATAATAAGCGTAGATTAAAAAAAATCACAAAAGACACGTAACCAACCCTTAAAGATTATTTATTATTTTTCCAAGTCTGAGAGAAGAGTATAAGAACATCACCATATAAGATGAGATTGTTGTTTTCGACGGTCGAAGAGGGGTGGCCCGCCACTCGCCACACTCTTTGCACTCTTGCGGAGCGCGTGGAGCCGTGGGTCACCACGCGTCTTCCGGAGGCCCCCTGGGGCCCCGGGCCTGCGCCGACCGTCAGCGCCCGCTCCGGCGGGGGACGGGTCTCCTCCCGGTGACCCGGCCGGAGAGGCGTCGCGCTCGGGGGACGGCGCCGCCTCCCGCGGGTCCACCCGGTACCTCCGGCGGGTCGCTCGGGGTTCCTCTCGCGGGGACCCGGCGAAAGAGCCACCGTCGACCGCCTACACCTCCGTTCGGCCGGCCGTCCCGAGGCTGGCGCGCCGTAGCGGCAGGTAGCGCGACCCGCTCCGGCGGCCCGCTTGCTCGCTCGCCCTCCCTCTCGAGCATAACATCGATTTTCTCATCGTCTCCGCCGGCTCGTTCGAACTACAGGTGTGTCGATTGGGCAGGCGGGGGTCGCTGTCTATCTCGGGGTGTGCGTCGTTATATGGGTCAATATATTAACTTATTAATCCGCTCGGTTTTTTTTTTTTTTTTTTTTTTTTCTTCTTCTTGACCTTCACGCCGGCTCGGTCGACGTATGGGTTTAACGTTTGGGGGGACTGGTTTGCCGTCTGTCTCGGGGGCGGGCGTCGATCTAAGAGTCAAAATATTTACTAATTAATACACTCGAATTTTTTTTGAATTTTTTTTCGATTTTTTAAAAATTTAAAAAATTTTTTTTTTTTTTTTTTTTTCTGGAACGTTCTCGATCCGTCGGCGTCGCGTCGGCGTCGGCGTCGCCTACGGTTAGTCTGTCAAAAGGGCCCACGCCGTCGGTAGGGTACCGGCCGTCGAGGCCGCCCGTCTAGCGCCCGGTCCTCACCCCGCTTAGTCCTTTCAGGAGAACCCGGTACGTTATCCCGGTCCCGTGCGGAGCCGCCTCCCGACGCCGCGCGGCTTCCCGAGAGACGTTCCCGTCACCTCCGCCGGTCCGTCCGCTCTGCAGGTCGCCTCGGGATCGGTCCCCGCGTGTACCGGCTCCGCCTAATACCTGTGATGGGCCCCTCGCCCTCACCAACGCGGCCGGGGGGGCCCGGGGCCGGCGTCGGTCTCTTCGGGGTTTTTTTTTTTAAAGTTATCGCTTCTCGGCCTTATTGGCTAAGATCAAAGTGTAGTATCTGTTCTTATCAGCTTAATATCTGGTACTTTGCTCATTGAGCAATCAGTATATTAAACTGATTTTTGGAACATGGCGGAATGCTAGGAGCTTGCTCCACTTCTGCCGCGAGTCGGCCCGGTATTGCAGTACCGCCGGGATCGGCTCACCCATAAAACAATCCACAAAAAAAAAAAAAAAAAAAAAAAAAAAAAAAAAAAAAAAAAGCCAAGTGTATTCGAACACTTGACTCCTGTACCAAACGCGATAGTCGACGGTATCCGTCTGGCGCGCGAGTGAGCCGTCGAGACTGAACGAAAAGACGTAAAAGACCCCCCGATAAAACATGAAGCTGGTCACGACTTCCGTCCGGAGGTTACATGCCGAGACATGTAGTTACGAATTCGAAGCAACATGTCCGAGACATGTAGCTACGAGTTCGAAGTACATGTCGAGACATGTAGTTACGAGTTCGAAGCAACATGTCCGAGACATGTAGCTACGAGTTCGAAGATACATGTAGCTAAAAGTCGAAGCTACATGCCCGAGACATGTAGTTACGAGTTCGAAGCAACATGTCCGAGACATGTAGCTACAAGTTCGAAGCTACATGTCCTAGACATGTAGCTACGAGTCCGAAGATACATGTCCGAGACGTGTAGTTACGAGTTCGAAGGTACATGTATATACAAGTTCGAAGCTACATGTCCGAGACATGTAGTTACGAGTCCGAAGCTACATGTCCGAGACATGTAGTTACGAGTTCGAAGGTACATGTATATACAAGTTCGAAGCTACATGTCCGAGACATGTAGCTACGAGCTCGAAGATACATGTAGCTACAAGTTCGAATATACATGTCCTGGACATGTAGCTACGAGTTCGAAGGTACATGTAGCTACAGTTCGAATATACATGTCCTAGACATGTAGCTACAAGTTCGAATATACATGTCGAGACATGTAGTTACGAGTCCGAGACATGTAGCTTTGAGTCCGAAGAAACATGTCCGAGACATGTAATATGGGTCCGAAGCAACATGTTCGCGTAGACTTTTATCCGGAGGTGTGTAAAAAAAAAAAAAAAAAAAAAAAAAAGTCTCGGTAAAACGGGCCACTACTACTACGGGAGGATTATGGGACACACGCACGGGTAAAAGTATTCGAACACTCGCAACTCCTGTACAAAACGTTTCGATCACAAAGAGAAGTAACGAACCCTTTTAAAACGAGAGCAAATCCACTTGACGTTGAACCCAGAAACCAATTTCAGATTCACTTTCATCAAGATCGAAAGGAGTTTTGATCAGTTTAAGAATAAACTAATACCAGACCAACAGGAATTATAATTAAAATAAATCAAATACGGAACCGGCATTTTTATATAAATCCAATAGATTAGATCTCCCAATTAACAAGAAACCAAAGATAGTATAATTATAGCCAAACTTTACTTGCTAAGAAATAGTAATAATAAATTGTATAAACTCTTTTATTCTCGAGCAATATAAAATAAATAATAAGCGTAGATTAAAAAAAATCACAAAAGACACGTAACCAACCCTTAAAGATTATTTATTATTTTTCCAAGTCTGAGAGAAGAGTATAAGAACATCACCATATAAGATGAGATTGTTGTTTTCGACGGTCGAAGAGGGGTGGCCCGCCACTCGCCACACTCTTTGCACTCTCCGTGGAGCCGTGGGTCACCACGCGTCTTCCGGAGGCCCCCTGGGGCCCCGGGCCTGCGCCGACCGTCAGCGCCCGCTCCGGCGGGGGACGGGTCTCCTCCCGGTGACCCGGCCGGAGAGGCGTCGCGCTCGGGGGACGGCGCCGCCTCCCGCGGGTCCACCCGGTACCTCCGGCGGGTCGCTCGGGGTTCCTCTCGCGGGGACCCCGGCGAAAGAGCCACCGTCGACCGCCTACACCTCCGTTCGGCCGGCCGTCCCGAGGCTGGCGCGCCGTAGCGGCAGGTTAGCGCGACCCGCTCCGGCGGCCCGCTCGCCCTCCCTCTCGTGCATTAACACCGATTTTCTCATCGTCTCCGCCGGCTCGTTCGAACTACAGGTGTGTCGATTGGGCAGGCGGGGGTCGCTGTCTATCTCGGGGTGTGCGTCGTTATATGGGTCAATATATTAACTTATTAATCCGCTCGGTTTTTTTTTTTTTTTTTTTTTTCTTCTTTCTGACCTTCACGCCGGCTCGGTCGACGTATGGGTTTAACGTTTGGGGGGACTGGTTTGCCGTCTGTCTCGGGGGCGGGCGTCGATCTAAGAGTCAAAATATTTACTAATTAATACACTCGAAATTTTTTTTTAATTTTTTTCGATTTTTTAAAAATTTAAAAAAAATTTTTTTTTTTTTTTTTCTGGAACGTTCTCGATCCGTCGGTCGCGTCGGCGTCGGCGGCTCGCCTTACGGTTAGTCTGTCAAAAGGGCCCACCGCCGTCGGTAGGGTACCGGCCGTCGAGGCCGCCCGTCTAGCGCCCGGTCCTCACCCGCTTAGTCCTTTCAGGAGAACCGGTACGTTATCCCGGTCCCGTGCGGAGCCGCTCCCGACGCCGCGCGGCTTCCCGAGAGACGTTCCCGTCACCTCCGCCGGTCCGTCCGCTCTGCAGGTCGCCTCGGGTCGGTCCCCGCGTGTACCGGCTCCGCCTAATACCTGTGATGGGCCCCCTCGCCCTCACCAACGCGGCCGGGGGGGCCCGGGGCCGGCGTCGGTCTCTTCGGGTTTTTTTTTTTTAAAGTTAATCGCTTCTCGGCCTTATTGGCAAGAT
>JBCFYV010002150.1:0-42896 GCA_039000515.1 Timema cristinae
TAATGTCAAAGCTGCTTGTATCAACAATATTGTATTCCCTTATGTGTACGTTTTAAGATATCAATAATAATATAATATAGCTTTGTTTACAACACTCTTTATCTAATCATTTTAAACTTAACAACTTATAATTTAATAAAAGTAAAAATGAGACCTGGACACGGGAAACGAGCCCAAGCCCAGGAATCATTTTTTAATACATTCGATTATGATTGGGATACGGCTCATTTCCATATCTATAATCGCTCATACCCCAAGCTCCGCTTTCATATATAGATACTTAATTATATATCATTGCGTTCTCCTACATCTAATTTTTACTTTCTTATTAAAATAGACAATTTTGAAATCGTTAATAAATGTGACCTTGAGATTATGTCAAATATTGACACTTAATTTACCTCCAAACCACAAAAAGTTTATCTTATAATTCTGTCTGTATCCCAGTGTGTGTGACTGAACCTGGTACCACAACCAAAATGGTTTGACGGATTTTGATCAATCTTGAGATTTATATATAATGTGGAGATACATTCAGCCGTTTATTGTATTTTATTTCTATCTTTTAGAATAATGGTTGTTTATTAAACACTATTCTTAAAAATTGGAAATTTTAGAAAAAATCTTTTACAATTTGCTTTAAAACGAATGTCTGCAGTGTAGTTGAAATGACAAATAATAAGGTATTTCTATTTTTAAGGTGAAAATTATCTTAAGGGAAGTTTACCAACGACTTACATTTCAAAATTGGAATGTACTCCATAATTTCTATGATTAAAACAAATCTATATCATAGGAGTATATTACATTATGAACACAAATGTGTTCCTTTTTTAAAAAAAAAATTTTCATGGCAAAGGCCTAGTTTACATAGGCCTTATGATTATTATTGCTTTAATTCAAAATATTTAAAAAATGTCTTTAACGTTTTTGTTAAAATTGGATATCTAGTCAGTGTTTTAAATGATAACTAGTAAGGGCATAGAAAGGCCTTGGTCGGGAAGGGAAGCAGGGAGGGCTCCACGCCCTCCCGGGAATTTGAAGTACTCCCATAGTATAAATATTTATAAACATAATATGTATAAACTTTACTATAGGCCAAAGGTAAAACATTTTATATTGAACCCCCTAGAAAAATTAGCTTTCCACACCCTCGCTTGTTCAGTATTTATTCCAAATAATTCCTTATTTATTCAGACTTGTAATCCTTTTTATTATTTCATATCTGTTCCTAAAAAGTATTTATTTATTCCAGCTCATTCCTTCTTATTATTTATTCAGACTATTTGAATATATTTATGTGAATCTTTCACTCTTCATTCCGATCTTTTCTTTTCGTTATTCTGACTCAATCATAAATATTTATTCCAGCTGATTTCTTCTTATTATTTATTCAAACTATTTGAATATATTGATCTGAATCTTTCACTCTTCATTCCGATCTTTTCTTTTCGTTATTCTGACTCAATCATAAATATTTATTCCAGCTAGTTCTTTATTTTCCAAAAAGTCCCTTATTATGTATTCCTATTCATTGGCTATTTATACTGACTCATACCATATTCATTATTATTACTTGATTCTTTTTCATTCCTACTGGTTGTTTATTTATTTGACTCGATACCTAATCATTTCTATAAGTTCCTTATCGATTCTGACCTGATAATTACTTTTCCAACTCATTCCTTATATAATCTGACTTTTACAATATTATCTCGACTCATTCCTAATTTATTATGACTAGTTATTTATTTATTCTAACTAGTTCCTTGCTTATTTTGACTTACTCTTTATTAATTCCAAAACCTTTCTTTAAAAATATTATGACTAGCTTCCTACGACCCGTTCCTTATTTTTTCTGTCTTTGCCGTTTTTATTTTTAATCCTTACTTATTTATTGTGACTAGTTTTTTTTAATTTGTGTCATTCTTTAAATTATTCTGTTGAGCCTTTATTATTTATAACTCTATTCTTATTAATATAATCTATTCTTTTAAATAATCATTTAATCTTTTTTATTCCAAATCATTTCTGACTCGATAGTTTTTATTTTAACTTAATCCTCTTTATTTATCCTGCCTCGTTATTTATTTATGCAGAATTTATTCCTTTTTATTTCCATTAGTTCCTTATTTATTCTGAGTTGTTTCGTAATTAACCGATGAGTTCATTATTAATTCTAATAAATTCAAACTATTTATTTATTTTACTTAACTTCTAAACTATTCAGAAAAATTTCTTATTCATCCCGATACAATAATTTATTATATCGACTTAGTTCTCAATATTTATTTCGACTCAATCTGTATTTATTAGTAAATATGCCACCTTATTGATTCCTATTTGTTTCTTATTTATATCTACGCATAATATTAATTTATTTTAAGATATTACAAAATTTCCTTATGTAACCTGACAATTTTTTAATTAATTCTGAGTTTTTATCTTGACACGTTCCATATTTATTTAAACTAGATACCTGCCTGGTTACCTGTATTTACGATAGCGCTAATAAAATCTGGCCTTTAACGATGGTTACAGCTGAGTGGAGAAGATATCTAGGACTTGCTCTTTCTTAATGACGCTTGATGATTGATGGATGAATTCCCTTAATAAACAATCTATATGGAATATGTTTAAATAAATATGGGCAGCGCCTACACATATGAATTAAGTTCCACAAAATTGATGGAGATCTAAATTCAATTAATCTCATCATGCTCCTATCCATTGGTGAAGATTGATAGCACCGTCTCACCATTGTATACGAGCGTGATGAGAGCTGCTCATCGTAAGATGAGATGAATGAATCCTCAACAAACTCAGATGAACTACTTACCAATGCGTCTCTACCATTTTCTTGAGTTGTATTTCTAGGAGACGAGGCTGCTTTCCTGGAGGTGACTGACTCACTGGAGGAGGCTGGTTCCTTGGAGGAGGCTGACTCACTGGAGGTGGCTGACTCCCTGGAGGTGGCTGACTGACTGGATTTGGCTGACTCCCTGAAGGTGACTGACTGACTTGAGGTGGCTGACTGACTTGAGGTGGCTGACTGACTGGAGGTGGCTGACTGACTGGAGGTGGCTGACAGACTGGAGGTGGCTGACTGACTGGAGGTGACTGACTTACTGGAGACGGCTGACTCACTGGAGGTGGCTGACTTTCTGGAGGTGGCTGACTTTCTGGAGATGGCTGACTTTCTGGAGGTGTCTGACTCCCTGAAGGTGGCTGACTCCCTATTGGATTTACTTACCAATTGTTCTATCTTGTAATACTCACACGCCTTCATTATAAGATAACGAGTCTTCTCATCGAATACAGATGTTTTCTTCATGTGCGCAATAGCTTCTTGAGTCAACATCATGGACTTGGAATGCTCCGTACTGAAGGAAGAACCTTGTTGACCTGACATGGATGGTGGACTGTACCGACTGGACGATCTTACAATGTTACCATGAAGGGGAGTTGTTCCTGATGATGACGCTACCAGTTCAAGAGAAGAAGGGTATTGTTGGCTTGATCCGGAAGGTGGCTGACTTAACGATGTTCTCTCAGATGGGCTTTCTTGTCTTGATAGGGAAGGTGACTGACTTACTGACCTATACTTACCATTCCGTTTAAGGGTCCTCTTGTTCTTTGGTACACTCATGGCGGCTGTCATTTCCCCTGAAAAAAAAATGTTCATTCCGAACAGGCTGAGTGGGCGATGGCAGCCCATCGTCCGGGCACCCAGCGTTGTTAGGGGTGCCCCCTTGTCGCTCACCATCACCTGCAACAAACAGTCACCAGAACAATATTATATTGAGTAGAAAAACTATTTAAGCGTTTATAAAGTAAAAAGCTTGCTTTTACAACTAATAGTTTTATAAAAAAAAGGCTAAAAGTTGGCTAGCAAAACGTTTAATAGTTTTGCTCATATTTAGAATAATATGAACAGAACTATTTGATTGGTGGTTTTTGGAGAACTTATTGTAAAAAAAATTGCAACTAAGTACTTCCTTACTTAGTTCAATTTAAAAGATTTCAATAACCAATTCATTCAAAATTGCCTAACTATAATGATTTCTTATTAAGGACAATAAACGGTACTCAATTTTTTATATTTTAACTAGACACAAATGCTAAGCGTGTTTTAAATAAACCACCATTAATATTACGGTTATTGGAACTTGATTGAGTTTATATACTCTCATTATCATAACAAATAATTAAACCCCAAAGAGATTTATTATTCACTTCTGAATGTATGACATTTGAAAACAATAAATTCAGGTTTTCAAAAGGTATGAATTCCAAACATAAACCACGTGTGTTTTCCAAGAAAAAATTCTTTGCTGCAGAAATAATTGTCTAATATAATAAATGATCAAATAGTTCATATCTCAAAACAAACAAAAGTTCCCATCTAAATAGGAAAACAAAGTATTAATCAACTGACCCTCAGCTTTACTCCACAACTTATCTACCAAACAAGACAACTTAGCTAACAGTATTCGTACCCTATCAACCAGTATATTCATCAAACCGTATTAAATTCCCATCAACCTTTCTCTATATTAACCCGTATTCACATCCTATCAACTAGTCTCCACATCAACCAGTATCAACATCCTATCAACCAGTGTCCACGCCCTATCATCCATTCTCCTTATTCTATCAAGGCTGGTAGCTTTTAATTTTGTCCCAGAATAAAATGGTATTATAAATGATCATTTTAGTCAAGATCTGGAGGAAAAAATTGTAAACCTCTCCTGATCCATCCCATTTACGGCTGCCATATTGTAAAAATGGTGAATACAGTGTCTTGTAAGGAATAAAAAATGAAATCAATAATGGTTTGATGAAGTTCTATTTCTTTTGCTTTTTTTGGCACAGCAACATCTTTCTTTGAGATGACGATAAATAAAAAGCATCAATTATTTCTTCATTAAGAATTGACTCTAAAAAGTCTTTCTCTGAAGCTAGAACCATAAGGTTCGAAAGCCATGCATCTCCCATCGCAGACCTGAGCCCATTTTTATTATTCTAACTCGACTCAGAGCTCTTTCAGCCAAATAACTGGTCATGGCCAAAGATAGCGAGGTTGTATTGACAACTTTCAATCTATTGAAGCCCGAAAAATTAATCAAGCACCCATAAGGTTTAAAAAAAACCTTTGACACACAGAAACTCTTAATCTCTTAAGGTTCATTTTATGTTTCAGTTTCAGACACATCATCAACGTCCTTGCTTGTTTTCCTTTCATCATGATCCTTCATCTGAGCTGTGTCTTTAGATTTCTCACTTTTACGAGGAACAAATCATCAATTGATATGCTTGAGTGATTGGCTAAATACATTTTATTGAATATGTTTAACTCTTCACTTACAATAGTGTGGTTCCAATCGTAAAACTCACAAAGGCTTTCTATGTTTACAGGGGAAACATATTTGCATTGTTTCTAAAACTCTTGTATATGTGAAATAACCCATTTATTTTACCATGTCATTGCTGCTATGGTTAGAAAGTCTATCTTCAAGCAACTTAAATACAATTAGATTTTTTTTATTTATCTCAATAATAGGTTCATCTATACCCAATTAATCAATAATAATTTTTCTTCTTCTAACTATTATTGGAGATAAACCATGACCGTAATAATTTTTAAGAACTTTTCAGCCTCTCACATCACATTAGACCATTCCTCAAACTTTCGCAAGCTACTGATCTGAGTTTTGACAATTTTTATTATAGTTTGTACACCACCATAGTCCAACGCCTTACCCTGTAAGCTTACTGTGACGGTATGCATTAGTTTAAGACCAAAGCCTTTTCTAACACTTAATCCCTTAGTAAATAAAGAATGGACATTTAATACTTAAGTAGGCCTAATAAAAACTGATTTATAATACAATTACAAATATATATATATATATATATATATATATATATATATAGTATATAGTTATTAGCTATTAAGAGCATTGTTTTATATTTAAATTATTTATTTGCTATATCGATCATGTTTGAATATATGTTAAGCTGAGTATAATGACATATGTATGTGTGTGTGCCTTAATGTTTGTTTTTGTTTGTTTTCCTTCGCCCTACTATATTAATTCTAATTTCCTCATTTATTTTATTTTAATAAGTTCATTAATATTCAATTATGTATGTGGGTAATAAATATATATATATATTTATTTATTACCCACATACATAATTGAATAATATTATATATATATATATTTGTAATTGTATTATAAATATATATATTATATATATATATTTATAATACAATTACATATATATATATATTTATATATATATATATATTTATATATATATATATATATATTATATATATTATATATATATATATTTATTACCCACATACATAATTGAATATTATTGAACTTATTAAAATAAAATAAATGAGGAAATTAGAATTAATATAGTAGGGCGAAGGAAATCAAACAAAAACAAACATTAAGGCACACACACATTCATATGTCATTATAATCAGCTTAACATATATTCAAACCTGATCGATATAGCAAATAATTTAAATATAAAACAATGCTCTTAATAGCTAATAACTATATACAAGTGAGCACAAATGATCTTTACACTTTCGAAAAGTTATAAAAGGGAATGTTGCACCCGATTAAATTAAACATTTTCCAGTCGATACAGAAACACTGGAAGCTTTTTTCGTAATTTAAAATGACTCATTATGTGCTCCTCGATTACTACGGCAGAAAACGCTTCACACACATTGTTTAGTGTGTCGCTGGTGACGGACTCAACGATGGCTGTGATTCTCCGCCTCAGCTCCAGCAAAGATCTTGGCAGAGGTGTGACAAACATTTTGTCTTTCACATAACCCAACATCAAGAAATTGTATGGGGTTCAGTCCGGTTATTTGAGGTGGCTATCTCCCCACGACACATCGTCAGCACGGTCACGACCAAGCCAACTCCCAGATAATATGTTTGTTCAGGTACAGCCAAGCGGAAGTGAGACGGTGCCCCATCTTGATGGAAGATGAATTCGTTTTAATCTTCTTCAAATAGAGGCAGAGGACAAAAGGTAAGCATGTCGAGGTAGGAATGACCTGTGACTGGTTTTTCTCTTAACAATAAGGGTGCGTAAACATTAACTCTCAATATAGAAGATAACTCATTCACTTTGGGGTAATCTCTCACCTGATAGTTTCATACATGTTTAGTAAAAACTTGATGGTAATGTAAATACAGATAACATTGTCTGTGTAGTAACAACTTGATGGTAATGTAAATACAGATAGCATTGTCAGTGTAGTAACAACTGATGGTAATGTAAATACAGATAAAATTGTCTGTGTAGTAACAACTGATGGCAATGTAAATACAGACAATATTGTTTGTGTGATGTAAAAACTAATGGTAACGTAAATACAAACAACATTGTTTGAGTAGTGACAACGTTATGATAATGTAAATACAGACAATACTGTTTGTGAGTGGTAACAACTTGTTGGTAACGTAAATACAGATAACATTGTCTAATTAGAAACAACTGAAGGTAATGTAAATTCAGATAACATTGTCAGTGTAGTAACAACTGATGATAATGTAAATACAGACAATATTGTCTGTGTACTAACAACTGACGGTAATGTAAATAAAGACAACATTGTCTGTGTAGTAACAACTGATGATAATGTAAATACAGACAATATTGACTGTGTAGTAACAATTGATGGTAATGTTAATTTAAATAAATACAACATTGTGTGTGTATTAACAACTGATGGTAATGTAAATACAGACAATATTGTCTGTGTACTAACAACTGACGGTAATGTAAATAAAGACAACATTGTCTGTGTAGTAACAACTGATGATAATGTAAATACAGACAATATTGTCTGTGTAGTAACAATTAATGGTAATGTTAATGTAAATAAATACAACATTGTGTATTAACAACTGATGGTAATGTTAATAAAGACAATATTGTGTGTGTAGTAACAACTGATGATAACGTAAAGACAGACAACTTTGTTTGTGCAGTATCAATTGATGTTAATGTAAATACAGACAACATTTTCTGTGTAGTAACAATTGATGGTAATGGTAATGTAAATACAGTCAACACTGTCTGTTTAGGAACAACTGTTGTTAATGTAAATATAAACAACATTATCTGTGTAGTAACAATTGATGGTAATGTAAGTACAGTCAATATTGTCTTGCAGTAACAACTGATGTTAATGTAAATACAGATAACATTGTCTGTGTAGTACCAACTTGATGGTAATGTAAATACAGACAACATTATCAATTTAGTAACAACTTATGTTAATGTTAATACAGACAACATTGTCTGTGTAGTAACAATTGATGGTAATGATGATGTAAATGCAGACAACATTGTCTGTATAGTAACAACTGATGGTAATGGTAATGTAAATACAGACAACATAGTCTGTGTAGTAACAACTCATGGTAATGTAAATAAAGACAACATTGTGTGTGGAGTAACAACTGATGATAATATAAATACTGAAAACTTTGTTTATGTAGTAACAACTGATGATAATGTAAATACTAACAACAAATTTTGAGTAGTAATAACGTCATTGTAATGTAAATACAGATATCATTGTGGGATTAGTAAAAACTGTTGGTAATGTAAATAAAAACAATATTTTGTTTAAGTAACAACTGATGTTAATGTAAATACAAACAATATTGTCTGTTTAGTAAAAACTGTCTGTAATGTAAATACATACAATATTATCTGTGTAGAAACAACTGATGGTAATGTAAATACAGACAAAATTGTGTGTGTATGTAGTAACAACTGATTCTAATGTAAATACAGACAACATTGTCTGTGTAATAACAACTGATGGTAATGTAAATACAGACAACAATGTCTGTGATATAACAACTTGTGCAATGTAAATACGGACAATATGGTTTTTAGTAGTAACAGCTGATGGTAATGTAATTACAGACATAATTGTGTGTCTAGTTACAAGTTTGATGGTAATTATAATATACATTTATTTAAATATTGTGGATGTAGTAACTACTGTTGGTAATGTAAATACAGATAACATTGTGTGTGTAGTAACAGTTTGATGGTAATGCAAAGACAGGAAACATTGTGTGGGTAGTAATAACTATATGGTAATTTAAATACATGCAACATTGTGTATGTGTAGTAACAACTGATGTTAATGTATATATAGAACACAATGTGTGTGTTTCGTAACAACTGATGGTAATGTAAATACAGACAACAAACTTGTGTAGTAACAACTGACGGTAATGTAAATACAAACAACATTGTTTGATTAGTAATAACGTCATGGTATTGTAAATACATACAACATAGTTTGGGTTATTTTATGCTATCGATGTGACTATAATATTATACACTTTCTTGCATTCCATTTTGTACAATAATATTTGTCGTATATGTACTTAGCTTTAGACATGTCTGACAGCACAGTCTGTCTTATAAAACAAATTACTTAATTACTTTCGAGTACTACCACATTTAAGTGTTTCTACGTCTATTTCATTTCTAATTTTTTATTTGAGATAACAAAGTATCTCTTTACTTATTAATCTAGCAAACTTTTCTTGATAGTGAAATCTTCCTAGGC
The DNA here is from genome assembly GCA_039000515.1 of Timema cristinae. Classification (NCBI taxonomy): domain Eukaryota; kingdom Metazoa; phylum Arthropoda; class Insecta; order Phasmatodea; family Timematidae; genus Timema; species Timema cristinae. The sequence continues at coordinate 9,644 of JBCFYV010002150.1, forward strand.
AATAATCTTTGCATTTACTTCAAATAAAGTTAATACAATTTAATTGTACAAAAAATAAAATATAAATAAATAGAAAGATTTGTGTCTCTTTAAATTATTTTTGATTATACTATGTTCAGATAACATTGAATTAGTAACAACGTGATGTTAATGTAAGTGTAGCAACAATTTGATGTAGAAAATCTAAATACCTTATTGATGAAAGTTTGTGACTTACCGTGGCTTAAATTTCGGCGAACCAGGCGTGCCCGGATACTGCGAAACGCTCCACGGACACGCCGGCCTAGCCCTCCGCAAATTCCACCGAAACATCCTTGGCTCATTTTGGTTTAATAAATAATTTATCTGAATTTCTTGATCACAATCATCAATTGACATCTTTAATGGTGCTCCGAAAAGACACCACTAAGATTTATTATATTGCTATGCGACGGCTATAATTGAAATAAACAATTGAATTTATAGAGAAAAGCACTCTGAGTAGTTCTGGGGGTAGAAAAACATCGATATAAGTAATGAATACCCACAATATGCCATTGTGGGGGTATTACGTCATAGCTTACAATTATTTAATATGGAGAAAATTGAATTTTACACGTTAATCCATATGCATTTATAACTAAATAAATTATATAAGGAATGTTTATGTAATCATAAAAGCTTAAAATGTCCGAATATTAAAGTGAAAATCCATAAAAATAGCACAAATTTAATTAATTACCACCTAAGTATGGAAAGTTTTGGCGGCAACTCAAAATCGAAGCGTCCTTCCAAAATGATGTTAAGGCAATATTAGATGTCATTATAAGATAGATACTTCCCTAATTTAAACGAACTATTGTGTAATAGTTGCAAAGTAATAAATATTGCTACACCATTATTACATGTTTAATGTAGAAAAATGTATTAGTAGTTTTTGTTTATGTACACTTATGAAATATTATAAGCAGCGATGGGGAATCTTAGTTGTGTGTGGAAAAGTTGAGGGTGTAGATTTAAAGACTTTATTTATATTATCGAATACCCCATCCCGTTTCTTCCCAGAGCTGTAGATCTGAGACCTATGGGGTAAGGCCAGATGGTGGTGTAAAAAAAAAAAAAAGAGATATTGCTCTAAACTGCCCAAATAGAAGACTATAGAAATAGACAGTTTGCGCTATTATTACTGTAAGACCATCACCTAAATTTCTGGTATGATATAATTTTTAGAAGAGGGCTTGTGCCCCTTTCTCCATATGTCTATATCTGAAGTTCACACTCTATCGAAGAGAGAGAAGTATTTTTCACCGTTATTAATTAAATAGGTGAACCATCATTCTGAAATGTGTTGGTGAGATAGATTCTTTCACTTTAATAAGGGGGGCTTCCACCCCCAGGGCACAACACATTTGTAAATTATGAAGATGTGATTTCTTAGTTAAATTGTCTGGTATGGAAATACTTTAAATATAAAAGTGTTTTTGAGAAAATCTAAATGTCGGGGAAGGGTAATGAGGGGGGGAGGGGGCTATATTCCAGCGTGCACAGCTTATCCTTAAAATGAAGTGGTAGGGATTTCTTTGCTAAAATACTTTATGATGGACACACTTTCAATAGAAAATTGGAGTCTAAGAAAATTTGACTTTTAGAGGGTTCTGTCCCACAGGTGCAATTACTCATCAAATAATGATGGAAATGGTATTTATTTGCTAAAATTGTTTGGGATGAACACATTTCCAAAAGATAATTGTTTTATGGAATAATTATAATTTGGGGGTTTTATACCTCCCAGTCACAACTTTTCAGCTAAAAATTGATTGATATTTAATGTATTCGCTAGCATTCTTATGGTTGGACACACCTTAGATATAATAGTTATTTGAATTTATGAAAATGGTAAACACGGACACGCTAGCGGTGAGGCCATAGAAACTTCACCAGAAAATATCTACTATTTAAAGCCATTTTATATTTTCACTGCAACTAAATAAAGCACCTAATAAGCAAAGCAAAAATCTTAAATGGAAATATTATTGAATAAAAGAGCCAAGTTTTATGTACTATCATTGTAGTATAAGCAAGAAAACCAGGTGAGAGCTTTTCTTGTCATTGTATTGATGTTGCATGATGAGAACTGCTAGTCAAAATACTTTAAGGGTTAAAATTAAACTATTTTAAAAGTTATTTTGAGTAGTTCCACCCCCACCCCAAATAAACACATTTTTTACAATAAAGTTGAAACCAACATTAAAAAAAAGAGAGAGTAAAATAGTATAATATTGCAATAGTAGACAAAATAATAATTTCCAATTTCCAAAATTCATAGCACCGATTAATTTAATTACGGATAAATAATCAAATACCGTCAAATGTGGATGCTTTGTTACAGAAAACACCATATTTGTTGAATATTTTCTAAACTAAACCGTGTACAATCATGGTTGTATTTTTAAAATCATAGGACAAATTTGTTCTATCAATATATTAGTAATTAAAAAATGGACCTGTCAATTTTTACTTGATAATAATTTTGTACGCCTTTTCAAAGTAACTCCTTAGGTTACATTGAACACATATTTAAAAGCATTGCGACCGGCACACTATTTCAGTTAAGACTTTGTTTAGTAAATAGCTGAATAGAGGGGAATTTAATGAACATTTAGATATAATAGATCTATATATAGACTTTGGTTAAAAATGAATTGAACAGGATCCAAAAAAATGAGCGACTTACCTGATTTTACACAAAGGGTTATATTAAACATAATGTAGTATTCTTGTTACATTTTAAACATTGTAAATACATTAAATTGTTCATAAAGACTTAAGTATTAAAAAAACTTCTAGGGTAATTTTTTTTTTCCGTTTTCTTAAAATTATAAAATTCACACTCTAAGCTATATACAAGCTGTTCTCATTTCACTGTCAATCCTTAATCCAAGTTCAAACCAGCAAATGCAATGATGTTAAACTTCATAATGTCACTATTGTTTGCTGTGGGATATTGCGGTACTTGAATGATATCTTATTCTTCAATATCATCACGGTCTTCAATATATGGCCAAATAAAACCACCGAGAGTATCTGTGGTAGATTTAACTATTAACCCAGTTGGAATTTGTTCTCTCACCTGTCCAAACAAAATGTTTCTTAATCTTCTTCAATTAATGTAGAACAATTACCCCGGAAGTTAATTTTACTGGTAAAACACTAGGTCTTGAATCAGATAACAAGATAGAAACATCCATAAATGGTTCTACATCGGACGACATAACGGAGTCTTCAGCATCAGAGCTAGATGGAATATCACCAGTGGAAGTTTTTTTTCCTTTGGTTTTTTTTATTACCAGCCACTGTGGAGGTACCAAAAGTTGTGACATTTATTGATTTTATGTACTCAAAACCAATACTGCAGCCCAGTTTTACAAATAAATTTGTCATATTTATGTTCTTGCTTTTGGACCCTTGTGCAGTTCACTTACTTAGTATTGTCATTAAAACCTTTTCCTTGTCATAGGAGGAGTATGAGCCTGGTCAAGATCATCTTCGAAGTTTGGACTTTTCTCAGCAGTTGCTGCAGGATCAGGAAGCTTAATCAAAACACGTTCTCTACCAAATGGTCTAATACCAGGGCAAGTAATGGCATTATATTGTCTTTTGCTTTAGGTAAACACCCACAACATAATGTGTGCAAACGATTGGACCTCGGTAGGAGATGATTTTTATACTCTTGTACTACATATTACTTAATTACATGATAAATAAACTCATACGAATAAGTCAAATAATTAATTTAATACAGTTACCGCCTTTAGAATTCTCCTACGAAGCCATAGCGGATGAAACAAGCATTTTACTTGTATTGTGACGTCATTTGTACCCACAACGTTTGAGCTGGACTCAACCAATAAACTATGTGGCCGTGACGTCACTAAAGGTAGAGGTAATCAATTGTCTATTGTTGTTTACGTTTAAGCTAACTGATCCACGATGATATAACTGGTATCAATAGCTATGAAACTGGAAAATAAGTTTAACATATTTTTATAGTTGGTAAAATAAAAAAAATAGTATGATAGTCATTAAACTTACAAATTTGGTTGAATATTCATTCTTTTGGGACATTGTTTTCTACTTATAGTAGAGAAAATGAAACCTATATTTTGTGATCAAAATAATTTAGAAAATAAAAAGCTCTAGCGGAGATTTATGTTATGTTTTAATGTATTTTATTGTAGAAGTATGTACAGTACACTAGAAAATGTTTGCTTTGTAAAAATTGTGGCTTAACAGGAGTGTTTGTATTTTGCTTGTAAAATTATTGGTTTAATTATAATATACATAATAATGGTATATGTGAGTTTTTTATTGGTGCTCCTTGATTGTTATTATCATTGATACTTTAAAACAAGGGTTATTAATCCATAGAGTAGCGGTGAGGACAGTATTTTTTTATTGACAGTCCACCTAAATTAGGGTGGAGAGAAAATACTGTGACAAATCGTATTTGAAAATCTACCCCTGCCGAACGGAGCTGAGATTTGAACTTTGACCTTCCAGTCAACGGCAGTACAGTCTATTGATGCCTTAGACAATATGACCACCCATAGGCACCGGTATTGGTAAGGGTGACATGGGTGGCATGAGTACACTCCTACCTCATAGTTGTCTTAAGGCCGCGGGCTCGATTTCTGGTCTAGTTGTAATTTATTAACTAATTTAAATGAATATGTATGCATATAACATAGACCTGCCATTTAACCACTATTTCTCTCAACACAACATAACACATGTTTATTACGCTGTGTTTAGGGTATAGTGGGATTCTGAAAGGAAGAACATTATTTAACAATTACTAAAACCATTTTAATTCTCTTATGTCAAGTCATGTGATCTTCATCTGTAAATTTTGATAGATATTTTTAAACTAACATTCATAATTTAGTAAAATGTTATAAATGTTGAGCGCAGAAAAATGTTTAGAATTGTATTATACTCGGTTACTTCAATGCAATATTTCCCCGAAACGGTGGTTCACTCAACTTAACGTGACGAGCTATCATCACCAAGAAATTGATCAAAGCCATTCACCATGACACCAGCAGTAGAGCGACATGATCACCATTACTCTGTATTCACTCGACCACTGCTATATAAACTATGTTGGTCAGGTTCTTGCAGGGGTTAAATTCTGGAATGGGGGTTGGTGATGGGGATGATCCCCCCCCCCCCCATCCCAGCATTAAAATAATCAAATGCATTGATTTTCACACCTTAATATTGTGAAGAATGACAAACACCTACCTTAGTTCTAATGTGCAGAAAATCAGGCAGCTTGAAACAATAATTCCCCAGTAATTATATTACTGAGTTTAGTAAGATAATAAATTGATAACCAATTATTTATATGAAAATACACATTATTTCTAATACATTTTATGCAAATATAGGTCTTATATTTTTATTTATTTCTATTGAGTCAATGATTTATTATTAAATGTTTATGTATTTTTTACAAATACATTTTTATTATTATGATTATTAATTAATATTTTTGTATAGTTTATCAATATTATTATTAATTAAATTATTATAAATTAAAATCTTGATTATTAAAAATTATTAAATATATACTTAAAGAAGCTTAATGCAAAAAAATACCTCCCTTTCCCGACGACCGGAACCTTTAGGTTCTCATCGCAGTCCATTCAACAATCATAAAGTGTATAAAGCGAACGGGTAGTAAGACGCGACCCGCCTCGGTGGCTTATTTGGCTAACGCACTAGTTGCATGTTGAGAAAGAATGTCGAGGTTTGAATCTTGGTCGGGTGAACTGTAGTAGCTTTTACAAAATGAATTTCCATTTTCCCTCCATGCAAATGAGGGTTCACTTCCTCTAAAATTAAACAACAATTATTCCTAATCCATTGGCGTAATTAATTCTCAGGCGTATAACCCGAACGCGAAGTAAGACGTGGTGTTATTTCTACAAATTGGTAAAGTTAAAACAATACTTTTTTTCTCATTTTTTGCAATGATTAATATGGTCCCATAAATAAAATTAATGAATAGAGCTAGACAAAAAAATCAAACTAATGAATTCTAAAAAACGACATTGTGTATTACAAAATGAGAGGAAATCAAATTATCGGGTTGTAAAAATAATACTTTATATTATACTAGTATTATTAAAAATTATGTAATTTTTACCCCTTTTAAACTATTTGTACATTAAAAATTATTTGTATTTATTATAGTATAAACATTTAATTGTGTAAACTTCGTATAATTATACTAAATATTAGCTCTATAAATTTAATACTTTGCCTTCACAGTGGTATATAAAATCATATAAAAGCAAGTCCAGCCCGTTTATACTCATGAACTGTAATGAGTTGAAATCATTGAATCAGTATTTATATCTTATAATAATAATACACGTGTTTAAGTTTTGCAATAACACGTTGATGATCGAATTACCTTAAACCTACTGCCGGTATTAGTGCTTCGCGTTAGGGGAGACAGGGGAATCAGAGAGAGGTGTAAGACTGACTGATTCATATTTGTACCATTTTCCATCACTTTATTAAATTGCAAATCTTATAAATGTATATTTAAACTAATAGTTATATTAGTACCTGTTAAGTGCCAGCTCCTTACAGTTATGTATTTACAATGCCAGCCATTATACCTCGTTCTGTCTTTAATTGATACATCATTGAAAGTATTTTTACAATAATTCTATAATTAAATTAATATACATGAATGTGACAATCCGGTATAGCGCTGATGACAGGACCCTAAGAAATAATTGGTTTTCATCTAGTTTAGGAAAAATAAATTTGTAAGCTAGATATGGTTAAGTTAGTTAGAATTAATTAGTGTCAAACAAGTTTGAATTTTGTTGGACAGAGGTAACATAAGATATATTTAATGGTTAAGGTTATGATGGTTATAAATAACTAAACCCACTCAATATAGTAATAGTAAATATTATTAAAAATGAATATTTATGTGATTAACGTACCTATGAATTACAGGACAAAGGTAAGAAAAAAGAAAATAATATTATTTGAATGAATTAAGTCACTTCCAACTAAATTGTTATATCCTGAAACTCTTATCTTATTTCCTTATTTGATGCCATCAATAAGTTACATTTTCAGTCTTCCTGGTCGCCTTTTTCCTTCCACTTTGACTTTTATGACGTCACTCAATAGGCCATTATTTATTCTCATAATGTGATTCACGATGATGGAAGGATAACATTAGAGTGACATCTAGAAATAGAGTGTAATGAGGTGACTGAATAGAACTAGCTAAAGTAGAGATAGTTGTAATGGGTGGACTGGATAGAACTAGCTAAGATAGAGATAGGTGTGATGAGGTGACTGATAGAACTAGCTCAAGATAGAAATAGGGTGTAATGAGTTGGACTAGATAGAACTAGCAGCCTAAGATAGAGATAGGGTGTAATGGGATGTACTGGATAGAACTAGCTCAAGATAGAAATAGGGTGTAATGAGGTGGACTGGATAGAACTAGCTCAAGATAGAAATAGGGTGTAATGAGTTGGACTGGATAGAACTAGCTCGAGATAAAAAAGGGTGTAATGGGGTGGACTGGATAGAACTAGCTCAAGATAGAAATAGGGTGTAATGAGGTGGACTGGATATAACTAGCTTGAGTTACGGATAGGTGGCGTACTTTTTAGTTGCAACAATGAGATTTTGATTTCCTAATGTCATAGAGTAATTAACATATCACTGGTGAATTATATAAAAATAGACTTACTACTTACTTCTCAGGAGAGACACAAGAGCAAGGTGAATGCGGTAGGAATGAGATACCTAAAAAATGTATGTAGAAAAGTTATCCTCTATTTTAAAATTTCGTCACCTGCGTTGTCATCTGATGCTGCGTTGATGCTGCTCTATGACATAAAGCTACTAGATTCTAGCATTAGAATATTATGAAATATTTTGTATTTGACTTTAATATGAACACATATTTCCGCCATTTTAAACAAAAGATTTACGAAATACTTTGTTTCATTATATATCTGTTGTGTGTGTGTGTGAGTAAAATGTTTAATGTTTTTGTTTAAAATGTATAGAAAGGATATTACTAGCAAATACAACAATAAGTTCACTCTTTCCTAACCCAAGCAATTTAAATAAACTCAAAGCAAACTGTTAATTGTATCACAACAATTTGATGTGTTTATTTTCAATTGGCTCGAAAACTACTTCAGGGTCACGAAACAAACTTGGCCCTCTATCAATTTACAATAATAAATGTAATTGAATTTAATATTTTAGGGGGAAATGTGCTCCCCCGGAATGTGTGTCTCAGGGCAACTTCCCACGTAGCCCCCCTACTCCTAGATGCAACCCTGGCATCAGATAAAATATATCGTCTTCCTTCTTTACTAGGGGAAATGTTATGAGTAGTCTAGGAGTGAAGAGTCTATTTTCTTATTACACCTATGTTTATAATCCTTGAGAGATTATGTACTCTTTTATCCAAACAAAGAATAATGCTTTATCAAAGCCTGTTATTACCTCCGAGCCTGCATCTAGATCTTCTCCAATATTGTGACATCACATCTGCCAGACAGCTTCTGTATTGAACTGCACAGTGAACATATTTCATACAATTGACGAATTAAATTGTGCAAGTGTCACGTTTTTTTATTTGATAATTTATCTTCTCAACTTGTCACTATTTATTTCATAAAAAATTGCGTGTTTTTTCAAGTTTTCGAGGAAAAATTTCCAATCTTAAGGCGTTTTAAAGCGTGTCATAGGTGTAAGGATGGGAGATTTAGGGGGTTCAATGGATACAAATCAGACTTTTTATTTGTAATGCGTGTTTAAGAAAATGTCTGAATGGCTACCATTCAGAATGGATACAATTCAGGATTTTGTGGATATAATGCAAATAATTACAGTGGATACAAATCAGGATTTTTGTTAAAGTCGTTTATTTGAAAACTCTCTGAATGGCTACCATTCAGAATGGATACAATTCATGATTTTGTGGGTCTTATGATAATGGATACAAATCAAACTTTTTATTTGTGGTGTTTCTTTAAGAAATGTCTTAATGACTACCATTCAGAATGGCTACAATTCAGCTCCCCCAGTTTAAAGAGCCACAAACTACGGTACGAAAATGTAGTTCTTGCGGGAGCTTTTAGAAAATACAATATTCAAACTCACATTAGACATACAAATAGTTCTCTAAAATCTTCAAGTATAAGATGCCACAATTTCTACATTTGAAATTGCGGCACGAGCGCACTAGGTGGTGTAGGTAGTACTAGGTAAATTATAGTCACAACACACTACCAAATGCGAGAATTCAAAAATATGTTTTTTCATATCATATACCTTTTTTATAGCTTAAACTTTAGCGAATTGAGGTATTTTGACGTATAGCCCGAATTTGCAAACTATTAAGACGATGTAGTGGAAAAAAATGCTTGACATATTTAAATGAATGGATTGGATGTCACTTATCAAATACTTTCGTGATTTATTATGAATTGAAACAAAGAAATTGGCCCCCAAGGGAAAACTAAATAATAATTTATTTTACATTTATTAAATAGTTTTTATTTCAAGCTATTTATTAAGATGCCTATATTTTAATTTAAATAATATATACACTTTGTTCTAAGAGCAGCTAAAAACAAATCTATTACTGGCACATTATTCCATATTTAATGTTTTGTAGAAGGTTTGCTATGATTAAGCCTCGTTTATTAACCATATAAATTAGACACCATTTTTAATATCTGCCAGACACATCTAACAACATTTATTTTTTAATTATATTAACACTCTTTTATATAACTTCATGCAAACAAATATAGATAAGGTTTATACAAATATTCTCATATTTTTAATGGATTAAACTCTTAAGCTACTAGAAAACAAAATTAATTCTGAATGACAAAATAAATAGCTATAAAATGTGATAAAATAAAACTGTCATGGATAAAGAAAATAGTTCTTATATATTATTGGAGATTATTAAAAAAATTGAAAACTATGCAATAAAATTTGTATTTTGTGACCTCTGATATATTTTCTTTTCCTTTAAAGGTGTCTCTTCAGGTGATCCTCCACGAGCTTAATACCTTTCTTATTCCAATGGACCATGTCGACCTTCTTCTTTTTAGGGGCACCAATAAATATATAATATTATTCCATCAATTATTGGTTGATTAATGTAAGATTAATATCTAAATTATGTTATTTTAGCTAGTTGAAAACATTATAGAATTTTGACTCTCAATATAAGACTAATTTTACTTTACAAATTACACCCATTAATATTTCCAGCTGTGGCCTGTCATAGCTTAATAAACATTACAATCCAACTTAAAACTAAGACAAGCACAGCATCCAATCCCAGCCGTTAATTCATCACTGTGAGATGGTAAACATACATTTCATAAATAATCAATTTTCGGCCATGCCGAGAATAGAATCCAGGACTCTTGGCCAAGTAAGCAGGCACCTATCTTCTGCTCTAAGGTGACTAATGACTTATTATAACCAAGATTATGTATCATTTAGAGTTTACTTTCAGGCTTTGAAAGGAAAATCAAAGCAATGATTTAAACACGTGACCCGCTAGGGAGTAGAATAGTATTTTAGTTTTTGGTAATTAAGTAGCCAATCACCTGAACCTTCTCCCTTCCCCTCCCGTATCATTCCCCCTTAATTATTTTATGTATACACCACTGGAGCGGAGTCAAAGCTAATGGATTCATTTGCCTTCCCCTCCAGATAGCTTTTTCAAATTGTTTGTATTTTGGTGCAGCATATCTTTTAAAAAGTGAAAACACTGGCCACACACCGTTCGAAAGGTCCAAGTTGATAATTCCTTCTTCTTGGAGGAACAAACCATAGATGTCCAACACCCGCACTGCATCTTGTTCTGAAAAAATAATGTAACTATCAGCCACGGGAGCTCTAGCAGCCAAAAGGTTGAAAATATGTTTATTTTTTGTAATAAAGTACATATTTCACTAATAACGAATGCTATGTGGTTTTAGGGAGAGGGTTTACAATATACTTGACACCAGTTGATGAGGAATTTGGCATGAAAATCTTACACCCATAACTAAAAATGAATTGATGTACCCTAAGCCGTTAAGTCCATATTACTATCAGCTCTTTCCCCAAACCAGAAACATTCCTCAACCTCTCTGCTCAACAGACACTTTCTGAAAGGCGGCTAGTGAGCATGGAGGGACTGTAAAATCACAGTGTGGTTGTTTAGATGATTAGTTTCCAATAATGGCGTCGGCACACATCACGGTATGTATGGAGATATTTTGTGTACTGCACACACGAGCACTATCATTTATGTATTTGTCATTGAAATTCCTTTTTTCATTAAAAAAATTGTCAGTCTGTGGACCAGATAAACCCATAGTTTGGAGACCGCTGCTCTAGAATATGGATTAATGAATTTGTTTTTAATATAACAACTTACTTACCGCCCATTTTGATCACAAACTTTTTGTACCTCAACAATTTAACATTGTCTTCCATTGAAAGTTTTGGGATAGGTGGCACTATGAGCACGACTATATTTTTTATTGTGGCTTGATAGTAATCTGACTATTTTAAGTAGCCTCATCTTTAAGATGCCCAGCCTGGTCCCTTGCTGTGAACATAATATTAAAATATCTGTTAAAAATATATTGTTTAAGTTAGCCAATTACAATCGCGGACATGAGGAAAAAATTTTAAATTCTTGTTTTACCAGAAAATCGTTGACACCAATCATCAATAGAATGTTGTCCAGCAATGGTCTATGTTCAGTAGCACACTCCGTAACCGACGTAACAGTTGTGCAGCCTTCTGGCCAGAGACACACAGCCCAATCTGCAGCGCCCCATTTGCTGCTATTAACATAATTACAAACAACAATTTACATTATTAAATAAGCATAGGGTTGTGTCAAGACAATCCCAAATAAAATTAATCCCCTAGTATTATTTTATGCTATGGCTTATATTTCCCCCTTCTAAGCTATGGGTGGTGTATCCCAGGAGCTCAATATCACTACTGTGATTATTAGTATTGTTGTACTATGTTACAATACACCCCTACTGCGAATTTTACTATCTGTTGTAAACTTTTTTTCGTCTTACTATTCATTCGGGCTGTATATGTATTCTACACACTAGTGGGGTAGAACTGATGCATATAGAATTAAGATTAGCTGTATTTGCGTTTTGAAGAGAGCGAGTACCAATTGACGAAAAAGACCATTCTCATTAGTCCCGACTAGAATTCAAACCCTGACCTCACTATTACCGAAAAACCAGACAAGATAAGTATGAAATTTAGCCCACTAGCGTAGTGTAGACCAAATACAGGTTGTGTTTTCTAACAATGTTTTTGTGGTTTTTATAGAGTATATTAAGGTGCGTACTCACAGTTTCTCCGCCGTGCATGCTTGTGTAACACAACCTTGGCGAACCAGACCATCATGGACTATCTCACAATTTGATGATTTAAAAATAATGTTTCTTGAAACCATAATAATCATCTTAAATAATTAAACTTACTTAATTAAAAATAAGTATGGGGTTGGTGCATACAATGTTGCATATTTTAAATATATATCGTTTTTGTTGTTTAGTTAAAGTGTAAATAGAGTTTACAAAACTTTACAAGGGAAAGTCAAGCATTGGTGTAGGAATCGGAGAGGTCATTCGAATGTGGCTTTGATAGAAAAATATCTGCACGGCTACTAATTTCTCAACATTAATTTTTTATTAGTTACTGTTAGTTTAAAAAATCTTTAATGCATGTAGTACTTCATTATTTCTTTTTATTAATATTTTTAATAGATCAATAACACATCAAACTTTGATCATTAATCTAATTTTTCTAATTATTTTAATTATTGGATTATGTTTACAACTATCTAGTCCCGCAAATGCAAGTGCATTTGCTTTGTATTCAACCTTCTTCATTCTTTCTGTCTTAGCGTAATTAAAATAGTTGATCCTGGACGGGCATTATGACTGGGTACATTTTGGCTTTAGTATTAGCGAGATTAACCAAATTTTCAATGATTCCATTAAAAAAAACATAATATTTATAAATTGGGAGTATTACTTACCATGTCAGCTTTGCTTTGTACTAATCTCCTGATCTACACAAACACTAAAATAGCTCAGACTTATCAAGAAACCAGTAAGTTGCCGAACGCTGCTTTTTGACGACTGACAGGATAAACCTAATTACCTTCAGTGGGGAAGCCAAATGGTGGATTATACAGGCTTCACGAGATTATTGTTTCTTGTTTCATAATCGTCAGTTCTTACAGCCCATTAATCTTTCGAGCGCATTCTTGGGGTGGGGTAGGGAATGGAACGGAAGCAGAAAATGTAAAGAAACAGCAGGAATGGATTACAATATATATAAACTTACCTTACAGTTACCATTGTTATTGTTACTATGGTGTTTAAATCGTATAATTTTTTTAAATATGTTATCATGGAAGTAAGCAAACGTATATACAATATACTGTACCTGCTTCAGTGTTCACATAGCATAAGGCGCCACTCTCCCAATAGATTAGACTGCTGATGGCTGGAAGATCGGGGTTTGAATCCCGGTAAGTTATACTGAGGGTGATATTTCCTAAATAGCATTAGTACGTATAGTACGGAATAAATAATATTCGAATAAAATCTTACCTTTGTATGAGAACATGACCGAACCAACCTTGCCAAAATTTGTAGTTATCCATTAGTCCATTTCAGCGTCTTCAATTTTTCAGGTGAATTCCGAAGAATTTCCTAAGGCTATAATTATAGTGCTACCGCCCCTCTGTGTTTTTCGACCGGGCTTGGGACCGGCTTTGGCCACATTACCGGCGTTTAATGTCGTATCTCCATTTGATTCAACAAGAAACTATAGTGATTTTTAAATAACAAGCACGCTGTGGTATACTGGAAATAGGATAGGGCTATTCAAATTTTCTATTCATTGTTTCTAATTTCCAGCGCCCAAATTATATTTTTTTAGAATTTAAATTATATTATAGATCCAATTTTCTAAATAATACCCGGCTCGGTGGCTTAGTTGGCTAACGCGCTTGTCGTGTTGAGCTCGACTGCTGAGGACGGGGAGATCGAGGTTCGAATCTCGGTCGGGTGACCTGTGGGTGGTTTTTCCTAAATTGTTTTCCACTCTCCCTCCACGCAAATGCAGATTCACTTCCTCTAATTCAACCTTCCCAATTCCTAATCCATTAGCGTAATAAGTACTTAAAGCGTATAACCCGAATGGGTAGTAAGACGTGGTGCTAAATATTATATTACATTTTCTAAATACAGTAAGTTGAACTAATAATTATAACAATAATAACTTATAATTTCCAATTGCATGTCATTTTGAAGAATTTTCAGGTGAGAACCACTCCAAATAGTTTCTGAAAGCATTAAATTTTCAAAGATTTGTTGGTGAAAGATCACTTTAAACATCTTCTAGAAGCATCTTATTAAAAAAAAAATTCAAGAAGAGGACCATTCCAAGTAGCTTCTAGGAAGATTAAATTTTTCAAAATATTGCTGAGTGAAGACATCAAATAGCTTTCAGAGGCATTTAATTTTCGAGGAAAATTCAGTCGAAGAGGAATCTAAAAAGTTTATAGAAGCATCCAAATTTTTTTTTAAATGGGGAAGATATATTTTTAAAAATCTGGGTGAGAACTATTTAAAATAGCCTCTAAAGTTATCCAAATTTCAAAATTTCTTGAAGATGGACCACTCTAAATTTCTTTTAAATGAATCTGATTTCCAAAAATTGGGTGAAGAACCACTCCAAATTAGTGAACTGAGCCGAGGAGAACCCACATGTTCTAAAAGTGTCAGTCTCGCAGGGTCTACACTGACAATGACGGGGAGTTCGGGGCTTGAATCCTGGTCGGGTGCTCTGAGAGGGGTTTTACCTAAATGGTTTTCCATTCTCACTTCACGAAAATGCGGGTACATCTAATCTAAATTCTAGATCTCTCATTCCTAATCATCTCATCCCTACATTAGCTTAGCTAGTAGATAGGTGTATAATCTGAAAGAACGGGTAGTAAGACGTGGAACCTGCTTTGGTTGCTGCATGTTTTAGGGTGCAACTCTAAAGGTGGATTCACACATTAATATACGCTACGCAAAGCATAGCCATGCTATGCCACGCTGTACTAGGTTTTAAAATCGCTAGCAAAATTCTTCTAAAATGATTAAATTTTCAAAAATCTCCAGGTGAGTATATTTACAAATATCATCCAAGGACAAGATATTTTAAAAATATTGTTGAAGTAGACAATTCAAAATAGTTTCTGGAGGCATCATATTAAATAAAATAGAAAGAGGACCACTCCAAATTGCTTTCAAAGACAACTCTACTCCCATTTTTTTTTGTTTCTCCACACACCAGTCATCTCTACATAAAGAAGGTTCCACAGCCACTTGTCCTATTAATGGCTATGCTGACTTAATTATAGCCGGGATACAAGTATTCTGATAATTTTTCATGAACCTCACACACTACCTAATTTCCTGGGAAAATTCCCATTGTTCAACTCAGGGCTGAGCTTTCCTAGTAATTCCCACACTTTACTTCGTTTTTATTTGTTTCGATTTTAATTTAACTAGGTTATTTTTATTTAGGTCAAATACAGTTTTTTTACAATATATAAAAAATATTATTAATTTCAAAATATTAGAGTATTATTTTTTGCGTATAGACCACCAATAGTATATTAAATCGCGGTGCTAGTAAAATTATCAAAACTACAAAAAATAGAAAGATTGTAACTCCGAACCCGAACTGGGTCGATTAATAGTGAGCTATTTATTGTTTTAAAAGCGATTAATCCCCGTCCCGTGCCTGAAGGCATCCCTCTAAACACTGTTTATACTCGTCCGTCGGAAGCGGCGATCTGTGCGTTGTAACCCTATTATACAGTCGCACACACCAAACAAATTCCCAATAACTACCGAACTAGAAAGCTTAATGTCTCGGTACTAATTTATTGGAGTCCTACAACTCCAAATATTATGTTTGACTTTTTGAAGTTATACTTCTTTAGGCGCGTTATGAAAAAATGATGAGAGTGAAATTTTAAGATGCGCGCGCATCACTGTAACACAAACTTAACAGTTGAAGGTAAACCACTCATTAAGTCTCGGAAAAAAAAAGCTACCAACAAAATAGAAATAGAACCTCTGTTAGTCGCGCATGTACGCTCGTCGCCTCTGATCACTGTTTTCATATATATAATATTTATCCACAGTTTCTAGTTTCTACATTCACAACACGTGTTTTATTTTCATACAAGTACTAATTATAATGTGCTAATAAATTATATTCATTAGTGATTTAAATTGAATATTTTGATTAATATTATTTACTATTCGTAAATAAGAGTGAAAAAAATTGTGCTTATAGATTTTTTCAAGTGCTCCAATATAATTGAGGTTAACTATCCCTATGTATTATTTATTTTATTTAACATAATTAATACTAAATATTATTAAATTATTATTGTTAAATATTCATTATTGGTTATTTAATATTTACAAAATAAAGAAATAAAATTAATGAAACATTTAATAAAAAATTTGTGATAAAAATTTAAATCGAAAATCAAATTAATAATTAATTTTTAATATTTATTATTAAATTGAAAAAATAATAAATATTTTTAAACATAAATGAACAAATTTAATGAAAACTTTTTGATAAAAATGAAAAGTGATTTTAAATTAAGAAAATAATAAATATTTAAAAAATGAATAAACTTAAATTCAATTTTTGAATTTATTATTAAATTTATTCATTTACTTTTAAAATATTTAATAATCAATAATAAATATTTAAAATTAAGAATCTTATAATATTTAATACAAATTATGTCATATATATTTATTATTTTCTAAAGTTTATTTTGAATAATTATATATATATATATATATTTGTAAATTTTTAATGATGCCAAAGAAGTATAACTTCTCACGCGCGTACATAAGTACACACACCCATTTTTTTAAATAGCTACAATGTGTTTTTCTTAGTCAGATGAACTATCATTAATATGTCTTGTGGGAGAGCTACCCCCTTACCACCTTCCAACTTCCACACTCCTTTACCCTCATTACACTACTTTATGCTATATAAGACTTCTTGGTACAAACCAGAGCACATTTCCAATAGTAAACAATTAATTGTGTCTGAATAAATGATTATACATAGCCACCTAACACGAAGGAAACATTTTTTATTTAATTTTGAAGGTGGTCTGGCGGTCTAGGGGTAAGGAGTCGCACTTCTATGCTGGGGATCCGGGGTTCCATCCTCGGTCCCGACCCAAATTTATCTGATTGCCAAACCCTTCCTTCCCCTCTGACAAGCCATGTATTAAACACAACTTGTGAATGTATCGAATGCCAGTACTTCACAGTGGTTGGGATCGCACGTTAAACTGTAGGTCCTCCATTTCATCTCACAATCACCCTACCATTACACATCGCCTATAACCGGAACGGTTAGTAAAACGTGGTGCTAATAGTAATAATAATAATCAATCAATAAATCATTGCTTATTTAGTATTTAAAAGAAAAATTACATAATTAACTTTCTATACAATCTCGAAATACCTAATTTCAGGTCTTGTAGTTAAATAAATATTTTTAAAAAATAGTAAAATTTATAAAAATAAAATAATTAAAAATCAAAAAGATTTACACATTTAATAACATTTCCTTTAAAAAATGGAAACAGATAGAAAACATTGTTTCCCATCCTGAGCTCAATTGAATGGAATTACATAACGCGGAGGATGCTGCTACGGCTTGTTCTTAAAAAATTAGTGTTCTATCTTCAAAATTGCATAATAAGGGCCTTTAAATTTCTTTCCAATTAATTCGGACCAGGTTAGTAATTATTACTTTGAGCTTATTTCAATATAAACATCACGTTTTTCTACGCGATTTTTATAGTTCACGGATGTCAGATCCCAGAACAATGTGTTTGTATGAAATATCTGTATAACCTCAAGTGTATTTTCGGTTGACCCCGACATGACAAATTAAAAAACCAGTAAATGATGTTATCTCTGTGAACAGCAGAAGAAAACTGGCCCACATTGTTTGGTACCGGTAATTTTGGCAAACATGACCAGACATGACAAATGACAAACCAGTTTATGATGTAATCTCTGTGAACAGCAGAGAAAACTGGCCCACGTTGTTTGTTTCCGGAAATGTTGGCAAACATGTACATACGTAATTCATCCGTATTTAAATGTGATCGGATCGAGGTCAAAAATTTAAATTCACCACGCACCATTAAGAAATTAGTTAATTCATGTATTGGTTTCAAAATTTTAAGAATTGATTTTTTTCAAGAAATTATAACTAAAATTTTAAGTTGGTAACCCTAAACATTTAAAACAATATAATTTGGTTATGTGAAAAGCTTCATCCCCAAAACTGAATAAAGAAAAATATGAAGTTTTATATTTATTTGTATCTATTTTTGCAGGAATAGTGACTATAGAAAATCTCGTTGGAATCCAAAGTCTACCAATATTTTCGTTTGATCAATTGTAATGAAATGGCCCTTTTGTTTACATAATACAACCACAAAAGAAATATAATTATACTAAAAGTAGAGACAACAATAATTTAAATTTTAAAGTTCAAATATAACTTTTATTTTCAAGTCAAAGAAACAAACTGAGTTTTGAATGTATATTACAAAAAATATTTAAAGTTAAAGAAACAAAAAGGTCAAAAGATTTATTGTTCAAGAATCAGATACCGTAAACAAAAGATATAGTAGAATCAAAATATTGGATGAAAGATATGCTGAAAATGAATTCAAAATGCATAAACAAACATAAGTCCACGGCGCAAAAAAATATTATTAACACCATACTTTATACTAAATCTCTTCCATAGGGTGACTTTGGAGGGAACTAATTAAAGTTTCGCCATCCGGCTGTTGCCCGACTCTGAGTCTCTACTTTGACAAAAGCGCCAAGCTAGCTCATCAAGAGAAAGGGCTGATTTTTTGTTTGAGTACCGAAACACTGTCATGACTCTTAACCTCGTGAATGAAAGTGTTTACCTTATGAAATGAAACAAGTGAAATGAAGCCTTAAGTGAATTACAGGAGTATAAGTATACATTACACTATGAGATGAAAATTGGTGACCGTGAGTGTTTGTGCTGGGTATCTTGTATAGGAAGGATTAAATTTTTTCCTGGGTTGAGGGAAGATGTGTTTAAAGTATGATAGTGATTGTGGGTGAATTATGAAGGTCGTTGTTAGGTCAAGTCCGTGAATGGGATTGGGGTTGATAGTATTTTCTTTTCTTGGGATTTGTTCTGGAGGTGATACATTTCCATTCCCCATCTGGGGCCGACCCCGGTGCCAGTATTATCTGACTCGTAAAGAACCTAGTCGGTATCCCAGTGGCGTCCAGCCGTGACAAAGGTAGTAATGGCATGAAATTTTCGATTTGTGCTTGAAGGTCGGGTTAAGGGTTGAATCAAGAATGGAATAGGTGGGGTGGTGAGGTTGTCGGTGTTTCTACAGTAGTTCTCGCATAGTTGATTGTCAATTGTAGGTAAATTTTTATTCTACAATGAATGTTATATCTAGGTTTTATTTTGTTTTATACATTTTTATTCTTCTAGGATTATCAACTAGGGATTTTATTCCTTTTTCTAATTTTATTTGGGTTTTAATTTTTTAAATATTTTAGGTTATAGTAGACATTTAAATGGATATAATAAATAGGGGCTCAACTACGCAAACCTGAGTCGTTTATGGTGTCGGGGTTCAGTCAGGTCGTACTGTCTGAGTCCTCTAAAAATTTCGTTCTCGTGTGTTTCAGTCTGGTCGTAGAAATTCTGGTTTCTGTCCTGGTAGATTTCCTGTAGTTGGTGGCGGTTTGTAATCATGTGCAGGTCGATTATTCTAGTGCGTCTGACTACTCCAGTGAGTGTTCATATTATTTAGTTTTGTGATACCTGAAGTTTGCGAGTGTTTGTTTTAGAGGCATAGCTCCATACTACACAACTATAAAGAATGATGGGTTGAAGTATTTGCTTGTATATTAGTATTTTAGTGGGAATTGAGAGCTGCCCTCCTCTGAACAGTGAGTACAATTGTATGAATCTACCCATTACTTTACCTTTGGTCTTATCAATATGACTCCTCCAGGTGAGTTTTCTATCTATCGTGATCCCAAGGTACTTGATTTCATATTGAATGGGATCTATGTGTCAAATAGGGTAAGTGGGATGGGGAGCGGTCTACTACCTTAGGATAAGATTAAGGCTGCTGATTTAGTGGGATTTGATTTAATTCTCCAGTTGGAGAGCCAGTCCTAGAGGAAGAGATATATTTGCATAGCAAGTGATGCATAATTTATATTTTTATTTGTTACATAGAGCATGGTGTCATATGCAAAATATCTAACATGAACATGATTGTGATTAGGAATGTCTGCTACATAAATATAGTATAAGGGTGGTGCTAGTATTGAACCATGCGGTACCCGTGCTTTTACAGTATGTGTCTGCTATCTCTTGCCGTTCATAACCATCTGGAAAGTACGCCGTATGAGGAAGCTAGCTATCAACAAAATTGAACATTTTGGGTAGTTAAATTTTATTAATTTCTTATTGAGTCCAAGGTACCAAACTTTGTCGAAAGCTTTCTTGACATCTAGGAAAATAGCTATTACGTTTTTTTTTAATGCTTTAGATACTTCTTCTACTATATTTATTGTGGGTGGGTGGTGGAATGGTGGTTAATAAAACCAAACTGAAGGTTTGGAATAATTCCTATCCTATTATTTATTATTTTAAGTCTTTTGATGATTAATCTTTCGTAAACTTTACTAATAGTCGTATATAAACTGATTGGACTTCTGTTCTAAGGGAACATCGGGTCCTCTCCAGGTTTGATGATTGTTATTAATATAGCCAGCTTACAGTCATACGGGAAATATAAG
Organism: Timema cristinae; assembly: GCA_039000515.1. Classification (NCBI taxonomy): domain Eukaryota; kingdom Metazoa; phylum Arthropoda; class Insecta; order Phasmatodea; family Timematidae; genus Timema; species Timema cristinae. Next base: position 30,694 of record JBCFYV010002150.1, read on the forward strand.
AGAGTGGGCAATGAGTTTAGTTAATCCTATAGCGCTAGTACCGCTCTCCCTGGCATATGTTTTAGTATCTCGTTAGTCAGGTAGTCGTGTCCTGGCGATTTATTACTAGTTAGGTCTTTAATAGTGGTAGTGTGCTCTTCCAGATTGATTACCTCTACTCTAGTGTCGTTTGGTCCTTCCAAATTGTCCCTGGCTGTCCTAGTCGCATATCTGGTAAAGTCGTGATCTTGTGGTTCGTCGTTAGGTTTTAATTGTTTCTCTAAATCCACGGCTATAACTTCATCCATCTCTATGCTTTCATAAACTATGCCGTGTTCCTCATGGAAAGCAGGTATGGTCTTTTTCCTGCTAGTCCCTCTGAGATGTCATGTTAGTTTCCACAACTTGTGACGTAAGTGTCCCATCTGTTCCGTCTGATGTCCTTGACTCTCCTAACTTGGGCTCTGTGTCGGTTGTAGGTCGTCCAGGCATGTGGGGTTCTGTACGTCTGCCAGTCCCTTCTAGCTTCTCGTTTCTGGGCTATGAGTATGTCCCGATCCGGGTATTGTTGTTGGAGGTCGTGTTTTGTGCGTGTTCTAGTGGTGTATACCCGATAGGATTCATGCACCTCAGTCGTGAAGAGTTGTAAGGTTGTGTCGGCCTGTTATATTTACTCTATATATTGTATTTCTGGTAAAATTTCCTCCGGTATCTGCCTAAACTCGTACCAGTCACAAGTTACTTCACTCAATATGGGATTGTGGTCAGAATCTAGTTCATTTAATACCATCATATCCTCAGTGGTTACACCAATGTTAGTCAATGCAACGTCTATGATATCGAGTCTGTGAAGACAGTTGGAGGGATAACATGTAGGTTCGTTTGGGGCAACAATTACGCAGTCGTGAGTGTCAGCATGGTCTGGTAAAACTCGTCAGTTCCCGATGGCTACTAGGTTTTTCCAACTGGTGATTTAAGAGTTAAGATCACCCGCCAAAAACAGTTTGTATGCGTGTGTGATTTTGTCTAAGTCTTATGGTAGTAGCGTCTTGTTCGGGGGTTTGTATATGGCCGCGAACAGGACACTCTCTCCGCTAGTATTTACATTTATACCAGTAGCTTCTATATTCAAGAGATTTTGAAAATTATGTTGGTAGTGAGGTAGATGGGTCTTGATCGAGATAGCTTTGCCCCCTCTCCTGCCTTAAGACCTATCATTTCTATACATAGTGCCTTTGGCTATCACAGTTACCTTTTTATAGTTGTGTATCCCTACAGTCACTATTGTTTAAGTCTCTCTTTCTTTTGGTGTTTGTCTGTGTTGAGGATGTGTAAATGTTTATTGGAGTCTCAGTATTCAGAGGTTGGTATTTGTTGTCGACTGTCGTGATTATTTTCTTAGATTGTGTCTTGTCTTAGTTTCTACATTTCCTCTTTCGTTTAATTTTGTTAACTAGGGTAAATGGTCCGTTTCCGTCTTGATCTGTCTCCATGTCGTTTGTATCAAGTTAGCCTCTGAATTTGAAAAGTTGGAATTTCTGTTCTGTTCATGGCGTAGTGGAAATTAGTGTGGTGTAATTTGTGTCGAGTGGTGCCGTGGCCATTTCGCGCAGCCCTGTCAAGATCAGACTAGTTGCGCACGGGTTCGAGGGAGAGTGGAATCTCTCCCTCCCTGTGATGTGGTGTTGTGTATGTCCCCAAGACGGTCACCGACTGTAAGTTATTGCTTTGCAGCAGGCTGCCTTTTATGTCTTTTAGCTACTGGTTGGAACCGTTATGATCAGCGCAGCTTAAGACCCCGCGCAGACCGTCTCAGATTCTGTTTTGTAGGAGGATGAAACTAGATTCGTTGTCTGATGTCAGCTTCCTCTCCAGTGTCCTCGTAGTTTTCTCCATGAACAGCAGACACGTCCGACCTCCTCGGTATCTCGTAGACAAGTGATCCAAATATATAGCAGTTTTTTAAAACACTGGGTCTATCTATATATATGTTGACATTCCCGAAATATAGCCAAGAGGGCTATCCACTCACACCACCCTGCCACGTGAACTATCTAATGTGAGCGCACATAAGAGTGATAGTCTGCTCTTATTACAAACAACGCCAATAAATATTTTAGGCCCGTAGGCCGCAGGCCCTCCTCCATTCCCCTAGCGCTTCAAGCCTAATGCTTTTAGCTGCTAGTCCTGCTTGTCTTCATCTTTAATAAGGGACTTCTAACCTCTAAGTTTTCTTCCTCTTATTCTCCTTCTTGTTTTCACCCTTATTAAAGATTCTAAATTTCTTCTTATCATAAGATTTTCACTATTTCAAGCCAATCTCTTCCTCACTTTATCTCTCATTCAGTAGTCTGTTTTTTCTAGTACTCTTCTTCTCCATCTTCTGTATCACAATATCCCCGAGTATTTTCCTTCTGTATCTCTTATTTTCTTAATGCTTGTACCCATCTTCCCAAACTCTTTTAAAATCTCAATTGTGCCACAACACTTTCCCTTCTCCACACAAGACCGCGATTTTATTTTCCTAACTATCCGATCCTTTGGTCTTCATAATTCTCACTTTAGTACATGATGTGGTAAAAGGTTTCTGCCATACTGTCTACAATATTGTTATCCACACCGGTTAAACCCGTATAATTTTAACGGAAAATTTCCATGGCCACTCAGAAAAAGAGTAGCATAAGGTTGCCAATAATTTTATATTGTTATACTCCCGTTAAAACATATGGGATGTACTCAAATGTTTCCCTTCCTTTGAGACTATTCAGGCTCTCAAATTAGCATTGTTCTAAAAAGTCTCACTAGCACTTATCAGTCCCTCAGATATTCTTAAAATTCCGTTTCGTATCCAAATGTCAACCGGGATGACACCTCCCAGTACCACAACAGCATCATGTAATACTGTCCTGTATGCCTATGTCACGATAATAGGTGCCTTCCTCTGCACACTTATACATATAAGGGCCGGTCTTATTAATCCTGGATAAATATTAATCTGGTAGATAAATATTTCTAACTGATGGATAAGTTAAAAGTGCGTCTTATGAAAGCCAGATAGTATTTATCTTCCAGATAAAATATATTTATCCATCACATTTTTATAGGGAGGTTTACGTGTTTAGTAAGCACAGGCCTGGGCTCTAACTATATAAAGTTAGAACATTTAATTTCCACTTTTATATAAACTGACAAGCTATTTGTAGAGTTATAATTATATTAGAACAAATTATCAAATTGTGAGTACAATAAATGGAATTTTGTAAACGTTGTACCCAACTATTGCCCACATTTTGGCAGACATCTTAGCTTCTGCGCCCACGTGATGCCATATGTTTCCTCGCACTCGTTTAGCCGCCACTATATAACAAATGTTGAGCGTTGTCACCACTCGCTAGGTTGTATTGCTATCAGAGGGCGCACCATTAAAAACAGTACCAACCTTGCATGTTCTGAATAAAAATATATTATCTTCAGATAGCTATCTGGCAGGTAAATTCAGTTCATAAGTAGTGTAAAACATCAAAGTGGCTGATAATTTTTATATATTCGCTAACTTTAGCAATAGCAATATTTATCCGGTAGTCATCTGACCGGCCCTAGGTGGGCTACTAATTATGGTATTGTTCTAGGAATGATAAAGGTAGAATGTAGAGGAAATGTACGAGCATTTGTATAGGGGGAGAGTAGGCAACAATTAGGGAAAACTACACTAAATACACTCAGCCGGGTACAAGCCTTTTGACATTCTCATCACCGGGAACGAAGACTCATGATTTTGACCATATGCTCACTGGAGCAGGTAACAATAATTAAACTTAACAATTTATAATTTAATATAATTAAAAATGAGACCTGGACAAGGGAAACGAGCCCAAGCCCAGGTGTCATTTTTTAATACATTCAATTATGATTGGGATACGGCTCATTTCCATATCTATAATCGCTCATACCCCAAGCTCCGCATTCATATATGGTACTTAATTATATATCATTGCGTTCTCCTACATCTAATTTTTACTTTCTCATTAAAATAGAAAATTTTGTAATCTTTAATAAATGTGACCTTGAGATTATGTCGAATATTGACACTTAATTTACCTCCGATCCACAAAAAGTTTATCTGTATAATTCTGTCTGTATCCAGTGTGTGTGTTGACCTGGTACCACAACCAAAATGGTTTGACGGATTTTGATCAAACTTGAGATTTATATATAATGTGGAGATACCTTCAGCCGTTTATTGTATTTTATTTCTATCTTTTAGAGTAAGGGTTGTTTATTAAACACTATTCATAAAATTGGAGATTATCGAAAAAAAATCTCTTACAATTTGCTTTAAAACGAATGTCTGCAGTGTAGTTGAAATGACAAATAATAATGTATTTCTATTTTTAAGGATAAAATTTTCTTAAGGGTAGTTTACCAAAGACTTACATTTCAAAGTTGGACTATACTCCATAATATCTATGATTAAAACAAATCTATATCATAGGAGTATATTACATTAAGGCCTAGTTTACATAGGCCTTATGATTGTTATTGCTTTAATTCAAAATATTTTGAAAATATCTTTAATGTTTTTGTTAAAATTGGATATCTAGTCAGTGTTTTAAATGATAACTAGTAAGGGCATAGAAAGGCCTTGGTCGGGAAGGGAAGCAGGGAGGGCTCCACGCCCTCCCGGAATTTGAAGTACTCCCATAGTATAAATATTTATGAAAATAATATGTATAAACATTACTATAGGCCAAATGTATAACATTTGTAGTGGACCCCCTAGAAAAATTAGCTTTCCACACCCTCGCTTGTTCAGTATTTATTCCAAATAGTTCCTTATTTATTCAGACTTGTAATCTTTTTATTATTTCATATTGTTCCTAAAAAGTATTTATTTATTCCAGCTCATTCCTTCTTATTATTTATTCAGACTATTTGAATATATTTATTCTGAATCTTTTACTATTCATTCCGATCCTTTCTTTTCGTTATTCTGACTCAATCATAATTATTTATTCCAGCTCGTTCTTTATTTTCAAAAATGTTCCTTATTATTTATTCCTATTCGTTGGCTATTTATACTGATCATACCATATTAATTATTATTACTTGATACTTTTTCATTCCTACTGGTTGTTTATTTATTCTGACTCTATACTTAATCATTTCTATAAGTTCCTTATTTATTCTGACCTGATAATTACTTTTCCAACTCATTCCCTATTTAATCTGACTTTTACAAAATTATCTCGACTCATTCCTAATTAATTATGAAAAGTTATTTATTTATTCTAACTAGTTCCTTTAGTATTTTAACTCACTGTTTATTAATTCCAAATCCTTTCTTTATAAATATTATGACTAGCTTCCTACGACCCGTTCCTTATTTTTTCTGTCTTTGCCGTTTTTATTTTTAATTTTTACTTATTTATTGTGACTAGTTTATTATTAATTTGTGTCGTTCTTTAAATTATTGTGATGAGCCTTTATTATTTTAACTCTATCCTTATTAATATAAAATATTTTTTTAAATAATCATTTAATATTTTTTATTACGAATCATTTTTGACTCGATATTTTTTATTTTAACTTAATCCTCTTTATTTATCCCGCCTCGTTATTTATTTATGCAGAATGATTCCTTTTTATTTCCTTTAGTTCCTTATTTATTCTGACTTGTTTCGTAATTAACCGATGAGTTCATTATTAATTCTAATCAATTCAAACTAACTATTTATTTTACTTAAATTCTAAACTATTACGAAAAATTTCTTATTCACCCCGATACAATAATTTATTATATCGACTTTATTCTCAATATTTATTTCGACTCAATCTGTATCTATTAGTAAATGTGCCACCTTATTGATTCCTATTTCTTTCTTATTTATTCCTACGCATAATATTAATTTATTTTAAGATATTCAAAATTTCCTTATGTAAAACTGACATTTTTTTTTATCAATTCTGACTTTTTATCTTGACACGTTCCTTATTTATTTAAACTAGATACCTGCCTGGTTACCTGTATTTACGATAGCGCTAATAAACTCTGGCCTTTAACGATGGTTACAGCTGAGTGGAGAAGATATCTAGGACTTGCTCTTGCTTAATGACTCTTGATGATTGATGGATGAATTCCCTTAATAAACAATCTATATGGAAGATGTTTAAATAAATATGGGCAGCGCCTACACATATGAATTAAGTTCCACAAAATTGATGGGGATCTAAATTCAATTAATCTCATCAGCTCCTATCCATTGGTGAAGATTGATAGCACCGTCTCACCATTGTATACGAGCGTGATGAGAGCTGCTCATCGTGAGATGAAATGAATGAATCCTCAACAAACTCAGATGAACGACTTACCAATGCGTCTCTACCATTTTCTTGAGTTGTATTTCTAGGAGACGAGGTTGCTTTCTTGGAGCTGGCTGATACAATGGAGGGGGCTGACGGTCTGGAGGAGGCAGGTTCCTTGGAGGTTCCTGATTCCGTGGAGGGGGCTGACGGTCTGGAGGAGGCTGGTTTCTTGGAGGAGGCTGACTCACTAGAGGAGGCTGATTCCTTAGAGGAGACTGACTCCCTGGAGGTGGCTGACTGACTGGAGGTGGCTGACTTGACTGGAGACTGACTTACTGCAGGTGGCTGACTACTGGAGGTGGCTGACTCCCCGAAGGTGGCTGACTCACTGGAAGTGGCTGACTCCCTGAAGGTGACTGACTCACTGGAAGTGGCTGACTCCCTGAAGGTGGATGACTCCCTATTGGATTGACTTACCAATTGTTCTTTCTTGTAATACTCACACGCCTTCATTATAAGATAACGAGTCTTCTCATCGAATACAGATGTTTTCTTCATGTGGGCAACAGCTTCTTGAGTCAACATCATGGACTTGGAATGCTCCGTACTGAAGGAAGAACCTTGTTGACCTGACACGGAAGGTGGACTGGACCGACTGGACGATCTTACAATGTTACCATGAAGAAGAGTTGTTCCTGATGATGACGCTACCAGTTCAAGAGAAGAAGGGTCTTGTTGGCTTACTCCGGAAGGTGGCTGACTTAACGATGTTCTCTCAGATGGGTCTTCTTGTCTTGATAGGGAAGGTGACTGACTTTCTGACCTATACTTACCATTCCGTTTAAGTGTCCTCTTGTTCTTTTGTACACTGGTGGCGGCCGTCATTTCCCCTGGAAAAAAATGTTCATCCCGAACAGGATGAGTGGACGATGGCAGCCCATCGTCCGGGCACCCAGCGGTGTTAGGGGTGCCCCCTTGTCGCTCACCATCAACTGCAACAAACCATCACCAGAACAATATTATATTGAGTAGGAAAAACTATTTAAGCAATGATAAAGTATAAAGCTACTTTTAAAACTAATGGTTTTATAAAAATGCTAAAAGTTGGCTATCAAAACGTTTAATAATTTTGCTCATATTTAGAATAATATGAACAGAACTATTTTATTGGTAGTTTTTGGAGAACTTATTGTAAAAAAATTACTACTAAGTACTTCTATACTTAGCTCAATTGAAAAGATTTGAATAACCAATTCATTCAAAATTGCCTAACTATAATGATTTCTTATTAAGGACTGTAAACGATACTCAATTTTTAATATTCTGATTACACACAAATGCTAAACGTGTTTTAAATAAACCACCAATAAATATTACGGTTATTGTATCTTGAGTGAGTTTATATACTCCCATTATCATAACAAATAATTAAACCCCAACAAGATTTATTATTTACTTCTGAATGTATGACATTTGAAAACAATAAATTGAGGTTTACAAAAGGTATAAATTCCATACACAAACCACGTGTGTTTTCCAAGAAAAAATTCTTTCTGCAGAAATAATGGTCTAATATAATAAATGGTCAAATAGTTCATATCTCAAAACAAACAAAAGTTTCCATGTAACTAGGAAAACAAAGTATTAATCAACTGACCCTCAGCTTTACTCCACATCTTATCTACCAGACAAAACAACTTAGCTAACAGTATTCGTACCCTATCAACCAGTATATTCATCAAACCGTATTAAATTCCCATCAACCTTTCTCTATATTAACCCGTATTACATCCTATCAACTAGTCTCCACATCAACCAGTATCAACATCCTATCAACCAGTGTCCACGCCCTATAATCCATTCTCCTTATTCTATCTAAGCTGGTAGTTTTTAATTTTGTCCCAGAATAAAATGGTATTATAAATGATTATTTTAGTCAGGTTCTGCACGAAAAAAAGGCTAATTCCTCCTGATCCATCCCATTTACGGCTGCCATATTGGAAAAATGGTGAATACAGTGTCTTGTAAGGAATAAAAAATGAAATCAATAATGGTTTGATGAAGTCCTATTTCTTTTGCTTATATTTGGCACAGCAACATCTTTCTTTGCGATGACGATAAAGAAAAATCATCAATTATTTCTTCATTAAGATTTGACTTTAACATGTCTTTCTCTGAAGCTAGAACCATAAGGTTCGAAAGCCATGCATCTCCCATCGCAGACCTGAGCCTGTTTTTATTATTCTAACTCTGCTCATAGCTCTTTCAGCCAAATAACTGGTTATGGACAAAGATAGCGAGGTTGTATTGACAACTTTCAATCTATTGAAGCCTGAAAAACTAATCAAGCACCCATAAGGTTTAAAAAAACCTATGTCACACAGAAACTCTTAATCTGTTAAGGTTCATTTTATGTTTCACTTTCAGACACATCATCAACGTCCATGCTTGTTTTCCTTTCAACATGATCCTTTATCTGAGCTGTGTCTTTAGATTTCTCACTTTTACGTGGAACAAATCATCAATTGATATGCTTGAGTGATTGCAAAATACATTTCATTGAATGTGTTTAACTCTTCACATACAATAGTGTGGTTCCAATCGTAAACTTACAAGGGTTTCTATGTTTTCAGGGGAAACATTATTTGCGTTGTTTCTAAAACTATTGTATATGTGAAATAAACCATTTCTTTTACCATGTCTATGCTATGGTCAGAAAGTCTATTTTTAAATAACTTAAATACAATTTAATTTTTTTATTTATCTCAATAATAGGTTCATCTATACCCAATTAATCAATAATCATTTTTCTTCTTCTAACTCTTTTTGGAGCTAAACCATGGACGTAATAATTTTTAAGAACTTTTTAGTTTCTCACATCACATTAGACCATTCCTAAAACTTTCGCAAGCTACTGATCTGAGTTTTGACATTTTTATTATAGCTTGTACACCACCATAGGCCAACACCTTACTCTGTAAGCATTACTGTGACGGTATGCATTACTTTAAGACCAGTGCCTTTTCTAACACTTAATCCCTTAATAAAATAAAGAATGGACATTTAATACCTAAGTAGGCCTAATAAGAACTCATTTGTAATAGAATTACAAATATATATAATATATTACCCACATATATAATTGAATATTAATGAACTTTTAAAATAAAATAAATGAAGAAATTAGAACCAAATATAGTAGGGCGAGGGAAAACAAACAAAAACAAACATTAAGGCAAAACACACACATTCATATGTCATTATACTCAGCTTAACATATATTCAAACATGATCGTTATAGCAAATTATTTAAATATAAAACAATGCTGTTAATAGCTAAGAAATATATAAGGTGAGCACCAATGATATTTACACTTTCGAAAAGTTATAAGAAAGGAAAGGTGCACCCGATTAACTGGAAACATTTTCTAGTCGATACAGAAACCCTGGAAGCTTTTTTTGTAGTTTAAAATGACTCATATGTGCTCCTCAATTAACACGGCAAAAAACGCTTCGCACACTTTGTTTAGTGTGTCGGCGGTGACGGACTCAACGATGACTGTGATTCTCTGCCTCTGCTCCAGCAAGATCGTGGCAGAGGTGTGAAAAATATTTTGTCTTTCACATAACCCAACATCAAGAAATCGTATTGGTTTCAGTCCGGTGATTGAGCTGGCTATCTGCCCAAGACACATCGTCGGCACGGTCACGACCAAGCCAGCTCCCAGAGATATGTTTGTTCAGGTAAAGCCAAGCGGAAGTGAGGCGTTGCCCAATCTTGATGGATGATCAATTCGTTTTAATCTTCTTCAAATAGAGAGGCAGAGGCCAAAAGGTAGACATGTCGAGGTAGGAATGACCTGTGACTGGTTTTTCTATTAAAAATAAGGGTGCGTAAACCTTCACCCTCAATATATAAGAGAACACATTCACTTTGGGGTAATCTCTCACCTGATAGTTGCGTACATGTTTAGGAAATACTTATGATAATGTAAATACAGATAACATTGTCTGTGTACTAACAACATAATGGTAATGTAAATACATATAACTTTGTCTGTGTAATAATAACTTCATGGTAATGTAAATACAGACAATATTGTTTGTGTGTAGTAACAACTAATGGTAATGTAAATACAGACAACATTGTGTGAGTAGTATCAACTTTTGTTAATGTAAATAAAGACAACATTGGATGTGTAGTAAAAATTTGATGGTAATGTAAATACAGATAACAATGTGTGAGTAGTAACAACTTGATGGTAATGTAAATACAGACAAAATTGTCTCTGTAGTAACTTCTGATGGTAATGTAAATAAAGAAAATAATGTCTGTTTTGTAACAACTGATGGTAATGTAAATACATATAACATTGTCTGTATAGTAACAACTTTTTGTAATGTAAATACAGATAACATTGTATGTGTAGCAACAACTTATGGTAATGTAAATACAGACAACATTGTGTGAGTAGTAACAACTTATGGTAATGTAAATAAAGACAACATTGTCTGTGTAGTAACGTCTTGATGGCAATGTAAATACAGATAACATTGTCTGAGTAGTAACTACTTGATCGTAGCGTAGATAAAACCAACATTTCTGTGTAGTAATGTGTTACACCCCTTCTCCTCAACTGGACAAGGGCAGGTGAACACGTACAATAAGGTAAAGAGGGCATGAAAACAACAAGAAAATGAGTTAATTGCAGAAGAGCGTTAGGACCGCATATTTGTTGATAGGCCTATACTTGGACCTATTCAATCATCTGCCGCCATGAACCCTTCTCAATCACCATCCACTACCATACCTAAAGACTCAGAAGGAACGGTACGAGAGTCCTTTGTTTGATCAGCCAAAATTACTTTGAACTTGTCGATGTAAATTAAAGATTGCGAGTCTAATAAATAATTATTTATTTGAGAATAGATTAACAATAATTATATATGTATATATGTGACTATATATATATAAGTAACAACAGATAGTTTCAAGAGAATTACATAAAATAAAAAAGGGTTATGCCCATAACAATACTGAGGCGCTGTATCCATAGCAACCTTGTCCTAACGGTTACTTTTACAATGTAGCCATTACATAAACAAAAAAAAAGAGGTAAAGGGGTTATGCCCATAACTATACTGTGGCGCTGTATCCATAGCAACCTTATCCTAACAATTACATTCTTTACGTAGCTTACAGCCCCTTAACAGGCCTCAGCGGCAACCCGCAGTGCGCGCTTCATAGTTACAAAACATTGGAGTATTACTTAAATGCCAACCCAAAAAGAAAGTAATATACTTATATTATTCTTAGCCCAAATTAATCCAGGCATTCGCCTTGTAAAGGTAAGTTAAAGAAAAATATAAAGGGTCCCTCATAGTTTCAATCACGGGACAACAAGCCGGAAGGGCAAAACCCTGGCAATATATTTAACAAATTATATATAGCATTACGTCATATTAATCTACGTACTTAGCCATTCTTACAATATTACAGAAAATGACAGATGAAAGTCGAAAGGAAATTTAGAATGTACTGGCCAAAAAGAGAATTTAGACCTAACCTATAGTCTATTTAAAAAATTCTTTAAATATTTTCCAAACAGTAAATTTTGAGTAGTACGGCCGAAATTTGAATTTATACCTTTGGGAATAATCCCATCCCGTGATGTGTGTCCAAGACACGGGCAAACCAAGAAGTGCCGCTTAAGGCAAACGACATCTGATTATAAGCAATTTTTCTCTGAGAGGAGGGGAACATAGGGGAAGCCAAAAGAACATAGTAGAACATTCACATGAAACAGCGGGATCGGTGGTAAAGAACAAATAGGTCATTGGAGAGACGTCGGGAACATCACGTGATCACAGTCTGACCACTTCCCATGGGGCAACGTGAGAAATGCCACGCTCACCACGCC
>JBCFYV010002151.1:0-37274 GCA_039000515.1 Timema cristinae
TTTTCTTCGAAATTAATATGGTATCGAACTTTTCTTCTGATACTTTTAATGAGGACAGTATCGATACCACATTCCTAGTGTGTCTAGGTTTTCACATCCCAGGGCTATGACAACATATTGCTCAACTTTCAACTTTATATCATACAAGTTTAAACATTCTGAAATATAATGACACTGATCGACCATGGTTGACATTATACACTGGTAGAGGAGGTCATACAGTTAAACTTTCTAGTCGACTTTATCATGGAGCTGATTGGCATGTGATGCGAGCTCTTAAGCGCTCATCTCATCAACAGCTACTCGGAGTATTATCTATTATTATTATTATTATTATTATTATTTATTATTATTATTATTAGTAGGGGGAAAGTGAGAATACTGCGACACAGCCATTAATCCTGTTTTTTATGGATCCTGAGATGACAGGATAGACAAGTGGGAGGAGGATGGGTAGGGTTGGAGCCCTCGATTGCGCGACACGGGTGAGGGAGTGGAGGGGGGAGGCGATATATATATTTTTTTGGTGCGGTATTCTGTGACAGGGGGTGGGAGGGGTTGGGGAGAGGGATAGAGGAGCACCTGGGTGGAGTGGGAGACAAAAATATTTTTTTGGGTACGGCTTTCTGTGACTCATTTGCATAATGGTCTCCTCGAGGGGTTGAAGCGCCAGGACGGCTGAGAGGGTGCGGGGGGGGGGGGGAGACTGCAAATGCGGGTTATCTCTCGAAGTATCCAGCAAATGCGGGTTCACTTCCCTGACGGTCAGGATATGACAAGTATTATTCACCTCGTGTGTATGTGCGTATGTGTGTGTGTGTGTATGTGTATGTGTAGGTGTATGCGTAGGTGTAGGTGTATGTGTATGTGTATGTGTAGGTGTAGGTGTAGGTGTAGGTGCAGGTGTATGTGTATGTTGTGAATAGTTTTTTATGGTAGTAAAATGTATCATGGATTGGGATCCTGGGTAGTATGCTGACAACTTAATTACCTTAGTTTAGTCATTTATTAGCTTAAATATTTCACGAAAGACCCTCTACATTTGGAGGTTGGGGGTTAGAATCCCTGCTATAACCCGCATTCACGTGAAAACCATTTTGGAAAATTCAGTACACCCAAGCGAGGGTAGTATGCTTGTTCATGGGACTGGGGTTCCCTTCTAAGTCAATAATCATTGAATTGTTTACTTCAGGGTCGTGTGTGTGTGTGTGTTAGGGTAACTGAACTTAATCTAAGTCAATAATCTTTGAATGAGTTTAAAGAATTGTTTACATCTGTGTGTGTGTGTGTGTGTGTGTGTGTTAGGATAGCCGTACTTAATCTAAGTCAATAAACATTGAATTGTTTTCAGGTTAAATGTGAATAGTTTTTTTTGAAATATCAATTACTCAATTGCTCGAGATTATTTATTAAAGTGACACTAAATATAAGTTACTTATTCAACATGAAATACGTGAATAGGTCTAATCTTGTTTTCAGGTTAAATGTGAATAGTTACACCCTATCTCTATCTTGAGGTAGTTCTATCCAGTCCACATCATTACACCCTAGCTCTATCTTGAGCTAGTTCTATCCAGTCCACCTCATTACACTTTATCCTTATCTTGAGATAGTTCTATCCAGTCCAACTCATTACATCCCTAACCCTATCTTGAGCTAGTTCTATCCAGCCCAACTCATTACACCCTATTGGCTAATTCAATATTCAAATGAAGTAACTGATTTAGGAATGGTTTAAATCTACACATGCGAGACTTTTACGATTCTACTAGGTGAGGAGTTGAAGAGAGTGTATTTAACCAATCTCCTTGTTACATCCTCATTTAAAGCTAATTCTCTAACAATATGAAGTAGGAACAGATTGGAGACAAGCACTCTAACAGTATGAAGTAGAATCAGATTGAAGATAAGCACTCTAACAATATGAAGTAGGATCAGATTGGAGACAAGCACTCTAACAGTATGAAGTAGAATGAGATTGAAGATAAGCACTCTAACAATATGAAGTAGGATAAGATTGGAGACAAGCACTCTAACAGTATGAAGTAGAATCGGATTGGAGACAAGCACTCTAACAGTATGAAGTAGAATCAGATTGAAGATAAGCACTCTAACAATATGAAGTAGGATCAGTTTGGAGACAAGCACTCTAACAATATGAAGTAGAATCAGATTGGAGACAAGCACTCTAACAGTATGAATTAGAATCGGATTGAAGATAAGCACTCTAACAGTAGAAGTCTGGTCCAGATTGGAGACAAGCACTCTTACAATATGAAGTAGGAACAGATTGGAGACAAGCACTATAACAGTATGAAGTCTGGACCAGATTGGAGACAAGCACTCTAACAGTATGAAGTAGAATCAGATTGAAGATAAGCACTCTAACAATATGAAGTAGGATCAGATTGGATACAAGCACTCTAACAGTATGAAGTAGAATCAGATTGGAGACAAGCACTCTAACAATATGATGTAGGAACAGATTGGAGACAAGCACTCTAACAGTATGAAGTCTGGACCAGATTGGAGACAAGCACTCTAACAGTATGAAGTAGAATCAGATTGAAGATAAGCACTCTAACAATATGAAGTAGGATCAGATTGGATACAAGCACTCTAACAGTATGAAGTAGAATCAGATTGGAGACAAGCACTCTAACAATATGATGTAGGAACAGATTGGAGACAAGCACTCTAACAGTATGAAGTAGAATCAGATTGGAGACAAGCACTCTAACAATATGAAGTAGGATCAGATTGGAGACAAGCACTCTAACAGTATAAATTAGAATCAGATTGAAGAAAAGCACTCTAACAGTATGAAGTAGGAACAGATTAGAGACAAGCACTCTAACAGTATGAAGTCTGGACCAGATTGAAGACAAGCACTCTAACAGTATGAAGTCTGGACCAGATTGGAGACAAGCACTCTAACAATATGAAGTAGGATCAGATTGGAGACAAGCACTCTAACAGTATGAAGTAGGAACAGATTAAGATAAGCACTCTAACATTATGAAGTCTGGACCAGATTGAAGACAATCACTATAACAGTATGAAATCTGGATCAGATTGAAGACAAGCACTTTAACAGTATGAAGTCCTGACCAGATTGAAGACAAGCACTCTAACAGTATGAAGTCTAGACCAGATTGAAGACAAGCACTCTAACAGTATGAAGTAGAATCAGATTGAAGATAAGCACTCTTACAATATGAAGTAGGATCAGATTGGTTACAAGCACTCTAACACTATGAAGTAGAATCAGATTGAAGATAAGCACTCTATCAATAAGAAGTAGGATCAGATTGGATACAAAAACTCTAACAGTATGAAGTAGAATCAGATTAAAGATAAGCACTCTTACAATATGAAGTAGGATCAGATTGGATACAAGCACTCTAACACTATGAAGTAGAATCGGATTGAAGATAAGCACTCTAACAATATGAAGTAGGATCAGATTGAAGATAAGCACTCTAACAGTATGAAGTAGGATCAGATTGAAGATAAGCACTCTTACAATATGAAGTAGGATCAGATTGGAGACAAACACTCTAAAAGTATGAAGTAGGAACAGATTGGAGACAAGCACTCTAACAGTATGAAGTAGAATCAGATTGAAGATAAGCACTCTAACAATATGAAGTAGGATCAGATTGGAGACAAGCACTCTAACAGTATGAAGTAGAATCAGATTGAAGATAAGCACTCTAACAATATGAAGTAGGAATAGATTGGAGACAAGCACTCTAACAGTATGAAGTAGAATCAGATTGAAGATAAGCACTCTAACAATATGAAGTAGAATCAGATTGAAGATAAGCACTCTAACAGTATGAATTAGAATCAGATTGGAGATAAGCACTCTAACAATATGAAGTAGGATAAGATTGGAGACAAGCACTCTAACAGTATGAAGTAGAATCGGATTGGAGACAAGCACTCTAACAGTATGAAGTAGAATCAGATTGAAGATAAGAACTCTTACAATATGAAGTAGGATCAGATTGGATACAAGCACTCTAACAGTATGAATTAGAATCAGATTGAAGATAAGCACTCTATCAATATGAAGTAGGAACAGATTGGAGACAAGCACTCTAACAGTATGAAGTAGAATCAGATTGGAGACAAGCACTCTTACAATATGAAGTAGAATCAGATTGGATACAAGCACTCTTACAATATGAAGTAGGATCAGATTGGATACAAGCACTCTTACAATATGAAGTAGGATCAGATTGAAGATAAGCACTCTATCAATAAGAAGTAGGATCAGATTGGGTACAAGCACTCTAACAGTATGAAGTAGAATCAGATTGAAGATAAGCACTCTTACAATATGAAGTAAGATCAGATTGGAGACAAGCACTCTAACAGTATGAATTAGAATCAGATTGAAGATAAGCACTCTAACTATATGAAGTAGGAACAGATGGAGACAAGCACTCTAACAGTATGAAGTAGAATCAGATTGGAGACAAGCACTCTTACAATATGAAGTAGGAACAGATTGGAGACAAGCACTCTAACAGTATGAAGTCTGGACCAGATTGGAGACAAGCACTCTAACAGTATGAAGTAGAATCAGATTGAAGATAAGCACTCTAACAATATGAAGTAGGATCAGATTGGATACAAGCACTCTAACAGTATGAAGTAGAATCAGATTGGAGACAAGCACTCTAACAATATGATGTAGGAACAGATTGGAGACAAGCACTCTTACAGTATGAAGTAGAATCAGATTGGAGACAAGCACTCTAACAATATGAAGTAGGATCAGATTGGAGACAAGCACTCTAACAGTATGAATTAGAATCAGATTGAAGAAAAGCACTCTAAAATATGATGTAGGAACAGATTGGAGACAAGCACTCTAACAGTATGAAGTAGAATCAGATTGAAGATAAGCACTCTAACAATATGAAGTAGGGACAGATTGGAGACAAGCACTCTAACAGCATGAAGTAGAATCAGATTGAAGATAAGCACTCTAACAATATGAAGTAGGATCAGTTTGGAGACAAGCACTCTAACAGTATGAAGTAGAATCAGATTGGAGACAAGCACTCTAACAGTATGAAGTAGGAACAGATTGGAGACAAGCACTCTAACAGTATGAATTTAGGAACAGATTAGAGACAAGCACTCTAACAGTAATGAAGTAGGAACAGATTAGAGACAAGCACTCTAACAGTATGAAGTCTGGACCAGATTGAAGACAAGCACTATAATAGTATGAAGTCAGGATCAGATTGGAGACAAACACTCTAATAGTTTGACCAATCATAAAGCAGTAGTTGTTTTCAGTGTTTGTGGTGCTGTTGATAGCCTGGGACTGGGAGATTAGGTGTTAGAATCCCTGTTAGGAAGAATACCCGCATTCACGTGAAAAGAAAGTTGAAATTCACCTTCAGTACACCCTGGATCTCCACGTCATCGGCAGTCTAGTAGCGCCTATGAAGATCCAGATTGAGACATGAAGATCCAGTTTGATACATGGAGACCCAGATTGAGACATAGAGAGCCAGATTGAGACATGAAGATTCTGATTGAGACATGGAGACCAAGATTGAGACATGGAACCAAGATTGAGACATGAAGATCCAGATTGAGACATGAAGTCCCAGATTGAAACATGAAGACCCAGAGTGAGACATGAAGATCCAGATTGAGACATGAAGTCCCAGATTGAAACATGAAGACCAAGATTGAGACATGAAGACCCAGAGTGAGACATGAAGTCCCAGTTTGAAACATGAAGACCCCGTTTGAGACATGGAGACCAAGATTGAGACATGAAGATCCAGATTGAGACATGGAGACCCAGATTGAAACATTAAGACTCCTCTCATTGAGAAATGGAGACCCAGAGTGAGATATGAAGACCCAGATTGAGACATGGAGAGGCATATTTAAACATGAGGACCCCCATTGAGACATGGAGACCCAGATTGAGACATGAAGATCCTGATTGAAACATGGAGACCAAGATTGAGACATGGAGCCCCAGATTGAAACATGAAGACCCAGAGTGAGACATGAAGACCTAGTTTGAGACATGAAGATCCAGATTGAGATCCAGTTTGATACATGGAGACCCAGATTGAAACATGAAGACCCCCATTGAGACATGGACACCCAGATTGAGACATGAAGATCCAGATTGATACATGGAGGCTCAGATTGAGACATGGAGACCCAGATTGAGACATGAAGATCCAGTTTGATACATGGAGACCCAGATTGAAACATGAAGACTCCCATTGAGACATGAAGATCCAGATTGAGACATGAAGATCCAGATCGAGACATGAAGATCCAGATCGAGACATGAAGATCCAGATTGATACATGGAGACCCATCTGTTGGTAGTACTAGGCGGTCCATGAGTATTTTTATGAAATCCTAGAGGTGTTATAGATGGACAGTTAGATAATACAATCGTAGCAGGATAAATACTAAATTATCTTACCTACCGTAGCAAATATTATTTTCACCACGTTACGTGCCTTATCACGGATGACAGAGAGAGGTGATGAGTCGGGGTTCTCCCTCTCTCTCATCAAACAGAGAGAGTTGATGGCCCAGTGTGACGTAGTGCTATAGTATGTGGATAGGGGTAGAGGCCGGCGGAGCAAGCATAATGTAACGAACGCTCGCACAGGTGGTCTCAGGTATGGCAGCTGCACTTGAAAGAGCCATAAATTTCCATAACAGTCGAGGTTTTATCTGATTCACAAACTTTAAAACGTAAATTTCTTTCTAAGTGACATATGATACTTTGACAGTCTCCTTCAATTGACCTAGTAGTCCAGGGTTCAATCCTCGCTCCCAGCACAGATTTATCTTTCACCTCCGACAGAACATCATGGTTCTGTAGGTCCTTCATTTCATCTCGCAATCACCCTGAACAATCCGGAACGTGGAATGTAGACGACAATTAAGCAATCGTGAAGGACCGAGGATTGAAGTCCGACACCTTAGACCGTGTGTAGGATAATACTCGTCGTACAGAAGATATTTAGGGGATCCCGTTCGGCCTAGCATGAAGAGAAACCATTCGCATGATGACGGTTGAAGATAACATGACTCGGTGAATGATAGTGAACCAACCTCCCCTCAGTTCACCCGACTGAGATTCGAGCCTCGACCCCCCCCATCCTCGACAGTCGTCACCGAGGTGGGTTTAACAATTACCTTTTACAAGATTTATCTGATTACCAAACCCTACCTTCACCTCTGACAAGTTATCTTGTGAATGCGTGGTGGTTCGGATTCTACGTTAAACTGTACGTCCTTCATTTCATCTCACAATCACCCTACCATTACAAATTGACGTAAGTAAGACGCGGTGCTAATAATACTAAACCTTTAATATAATCATCATAAGATCTAAAACTGTCGCTTTTGATAGATGATATTAATACCTAGTACATATTATACTGATGGTCTAAGGTGCTGGACTTCAGTCCTCAGTCAGGGCAAAGATTTGGGATGTCTCTTATTACAAGATTCATACGTTTAAAAGTTAATTACAATAAGCATCATTAATTCTTTTGCAAGATTCATACGTTTAAAAGTTAATTACATTGGGAATTTAGGGATTAAGGTTAAATATCTTCAGTACGATAAGTATTCACCCATCTACTTAATATTTCATATATATTCTTGACAGTCGCCGGTCGGGTTTCTTATCGTTCGGCGGCCCGTTGTTTACCTTTTCGTCTGGAGCTATTCCGGCACGGAGTCGAAGGTCGCCTGTAGTTTCCTCATGACCTTCTGGACCTTAGTTGAGGTACCATGTGGGTGTGGGGTAGTCGGCCCACTCGGGGTCTCGATGGTTGGCGAAGGGGGTGGAGGTAGGGGAGAAGGAGTAAGGGCGGGGCGGTGTGGCGAGGGGTCTCAGAGGTACCCGGTGGGACTGAGTGGGGAGATTGGGGTTGGGGGAGCACGTACGGTGGGTGAGTCGCGAGAGTATGGGGAAAGGTAGGCGGGGGGATGAGTGGGTGAGCGGGGAGGAGTGTTGTGTGGTGATCCCGGGAATCGGGTGGCCGGTGTGCCGTCTTGGTAGTTGGTTGGTCCTTGTGTGGAGTATCCCGTCCGCGAGGTGCTGGGCCCCAGCGGGGCAGGGTCGGCGTTGCTGGACCGGTTTTGCGCGTTGTGCTGCCTTGTCTGCTGGGCCTTTCCGGCGCGATTCGTATATCCCATGTCGTTCCTGCGATGGTTACCCGAGTACTGCCGGAGGCATTGGTGATAAGGGCGAGAAAGGGGGGGGGAGAATGCTCGGTGATAAAGGGAATGGTCGAGTGGATGGTTAGGTGTGGTAGAGGGAGGGAAAGAGACCGGGTTGGTGGAAGAGGGGTTGAAAGAAGAGAGAGAAGGGAGGGGGAAAGAGAGAGAGAGACTGGGTCGTAGGAAGGAAGGGGGGGAGAGACCTCGGCACTCAAGATGGCGCGGTGAGGTTGGAGGGGGGGAAGACCTCGGCACTCAAGATGGCGCGGTGAGGTTGGAAGAGGGGGGAGGGAGACCTCGGCACTCAAGATGGCGCGGTGAGGTTGGAAAGGAGGGGGAGACCTCGGCACTCAAGATGGCGCGGTGAGGTTGGAAAGGGGGGGAGACCTCGGCACTCAAGATGGCGCGGTGAGGTTGGAAGGGGGGGAAGACCTCGGCACTCAAGATGGCGCGGTGAGGTTGAAAGGGGGAGACCTCGGCACTCAAGATGGCGCGGTGAGGTTGGAAGGGGGGAGACCTCGGCACTCAAGATGGCGCGGTGAGGTTGGAAGGGGGGGGAGACCTCGGCACTCAAGATGGCGCGGTGAGGCAGGGAGAGGCAAGGAGGAGGATGACGGGGGAACTTGCAGTTGACGGTTCATACTCGTATATACTTGAATATTCGTTTATTACCATTAGCGAGGTAACTACAAAGAAGCACTAACCCTGCTGGCCCGGCCTTACCACCGGTACTGATGATCTGGGTTGGGAGCCAGCCGCTTTATTCCCCCAGACCGCCCGTCAAACAGGGGTGGAGGGGTCGCTGGCGCTGCGCGCGCATCCCTTCTCCTGTTGCAGCGTTGGACGGCAGGGGTAGTGTGTGCAAGAGCGTCCTAACTTTGAAATGTAGCGGGTCCGTGCAAGGACCGGCTATGTTTGAGGTGGTTGGGGTATAACATTCTTTCCCCTCTCAAAGCCTTTAAAAGATTTTTTCTCACGTGATCTTAGTCTTTCAAGGACACTGAGCGTCTAAGGTGCTGGACTTATATCCTCGGTCCAGGCAAAGATTTGGAGGCTTCTTACAACCAAGTATATAATTGTTTGAAATAAGTTTCAAAGTGTTCATAATCTCTTCATACTTATTCCAGAAACCTAAAACATTCCCTCTTATAAAAAAGTACCCATAAACCATATAAGTGCATTTGTTCAAAAGGTCAAAACCATTATGACTGTCTTGTGTGAGGCGTTTGGTAATCAGATAAATCTGTGCTGAGACTGAGGATTGAACCCCGGACCCCCCGCACAGAAGTAAGACCCTAGACCGCCAAGTTACCCAAACTTCTGCCAGCTGTCACCACCTCTTGAGCTTGATCAAGGGCATAGGTGTATAAACTGTGTGTACAAAGTTCGAGTATATAAACATACCTACTCCGTCGGGTACGCATGCAAAATCGTCAATCTCGACTTTCTTGTGGTGGGTGAAGTCTACGTTCATATCTCTACCAGGTAAACGTAGGTGGTTTTATCACTCACCCTTCACGCAAACGTTGAAACACTAGCTCTATATTCTACCTTCCTCATCACCACCTCATAGGCACGTAACGTGGTGAAAATAATGTTTGCTACGGTAGGTAAGATAATTTAGTATTTCCGTTCATCAAAATATCACATTCCTGCTACGATTGTATTATCTAACTATCCATCTATACCACCTCTAGGATTTCATAAAAATACTCATGGACCGCCTAGTACTACCAACAGATGGGTCTCCATGTCTAAATCTGGATCTCCATGTCTCAATCTGGATCTTCATGTCTCAATCTGGATCTTCATGTCTCAATCTGGATCTTCATGTCTCAATCTGGATCTTCAAGTCTCAATCTGGGTCTCCATGTATCAAACTGGATCTTCATGTCTCAATCTGGGTCTCCATGTCTCAATCTGAGCCTCCATGTATCAAACTGGATCTACATGTCTCAATCTGGATCTTCATGTCTCAATCTGGGTGTCCATGTCTCAATGGGGGGCTTCATGTTTCAATCTGGGTCTCCATGTATCAAACTGGATCTCAATTTGGATCTTCATGTCTCAAACTAGGTCTTCATGTTTCAATCTGGGGCTCCATGTCTCAATCTTGGGCTCCATGTTTCAATCTTGGTCTCCATATCTCAATCAGGATCTTCATGTCTCAATATGGGTCTCCATGTCTCAATGGGGGTCCTCATGTTTAAATATGCCTCTCCATGTCTCAATCTGGGTCTTCATATCTCACTCTGGGTCTCCATTTCTCAATAAGGGGAGTCTTAATGTTTCAATCTGGGTCTCCATGTCTCAATCTGGATCTTCATGTCTCAATCTTGGTCTCCATGTCTCAAACGGGTCTTCATGTTTCAAACTGGGACTTCATGTCTCACTCTGGGTCTCCATGCCTCAATCTGGGTCTCCATGTCTCAATCTTGCTCTCCATGTCTCAAACTGGATCTTCATGTCTCAATGGGAGTCTTCATGTTCAATCTGGGACTTCATGTCTCAATCTGGATCTTCATGTCTCAATCTTGGTCTCCATGTCTCAATCTGGGTCTCCATGTATCAAACTGGATCTACATGTCTCAATCTGGATCTTCATAGGCGCTACTAGACTGCCGATGACGTGGAGATCCAGGGTGTACTGAAGGTGAATTTCAACTTTCTTTTCACGTGAATGCGGTATTCTTCCTAACAGGGATTCTAACACCTAATCTCCCAGTCCCAGGCTATCAACAGCACCACAAACACTGAAAACAACTACTGCTTATGATTGGTCAAACTATTAGAGTGTTTGTCTCCAATCTGATCCTGACTTCATACTATTATAGTGCTTGTCTTCAATCTGGTCCAGACTTCATACTGTTAGAGTGCTTGTCTCTAATCTGTTCCTACTTCATACTGTTAGAGTGCTTGTCTCTAATCTGTTCCTAAATTCATACTGTTAGAGTGCTTGTCTCCAATCTGTTCCTACTTCATACTGTTAGAGTGCTTGTCTCCAATCTGATCCTACTTCATATTGTTAGAGTGCTTGTCTCCAATCTGGTCCAGACTTCATACTGTTAGAGTGCTTGTCTTCAATCTGGTCCAGACTTCATACTGTTAGAGTGCTTGTCTCTAATCTGTTCCTACTTCATACTGTTAGAGTGCTTTTCTCCAATCTGATTCTACTTCATACTGTTATAGTGCTTGTCTCCAATCTGTTCCTACTTCATATTGTTAGAGTGCTTGTCTCCAATCTGATTCTAATTCATACTGTTAGAGTGCTTGTCTCCAATCTGATCCTACTTCATATTGTTAGAGTGCTTGTCTCCAATCTGATTCTACTTCATACTGTTAGAGTGCTTGTCTCCAATCTGTTCCTACATCATATTGTTAGAGTGCTTATCTTCAATATGATTCTACTTCATACTGTTAGAGTGCTTGTATCCAATCTGATCCTACTTCATATTGTTAGAGTGCTTATCTTCAATCTGATTCTACTTCATACTGTTAGAGTGCTTGTCTCCAATCTGGTCCAGACTTCATAATGTTAGAGTGCTTGTCTTCAATCTGTTCCTACTTCATATTGTAAGAGTGCTTGTCTCCAATCTGATTCTACTTCATACTGTTAGAGTGCTTGTCTCCAATCTGTTCCTACTTCATATTGTTAGAGTGCTTATCTTCAATCTGATTCTAATTCATACTGTTAGAGTGCTTGTCTCCAATCTGATCCTAATTCATATTGTAAGAGTGCTTATCTTCAATCTGATTCTACTTCTTACTGTTAGAGTGCTTGTACCCAATCTGATCCTACTTCTTATTGATAGAGTGCTTATCTTCAATCTGATCCTACTTCATATTGTAAGAGTGCTTGTATCCAATCTGATCCTACTTCATATTGTAGAAGTGCTTATCTTCAATCTGATTCTACTTCATACTATTAGAGTGCTTGTCTTCAATCTGGTCAAGACTTCATACTGTTAGAGTGCTTGTATTCAATCTGGTCAAGACTTCATACTGTTAGAGTGCTTGTCTTCAATCTGGTCCAGACTTCATACTGCTATAGTGATTGTCTTCAATCTGGTCCAGACTTCTAACTGTTAGAGTGCTTGTCTCCAATCTGGTCCAGACTTCATACTGTTAGAGTGCTTGTCTCCAATCTGATCCTACTTCATATTGTTAGAGTGCTTGTCTCCAATCTGATCCTATTTCATATTGATAGAGTGCTTATCTTCAATCTGATTTTAATTCATACTGTTAGAGTGCTTGTCTCCAATCTGATTCTACTTCATACTGTTAGAGTGCTTGTCTCCAATCTGTTCCTACTTCATATTGATAGAGTGCTTATCTTCAATCTGATTCTAATTCATACTGTTAGAGTGCTTGTATCCAATCTGATCTTACTTCATATTGTAAGAGTGCTTATCTTCAATCTGATTCTACTTCATACTGTTAGAGTGCTTGTCTCCAATCCGATTGTACTTCAAACTGTTAGAGTGCTTGTCTCCAATCTTATACTACTTCATATTGTTAGAGTGCTTATCTCCAATCTGATTCTAATTCATACTGTTAGAGTGCTTATCTTCAATCTGATTCTACTTCATATTGTTAGAGTGCTTATCTTCAATCTGATTCTACTTCATACTTTTAGAGTGCTTGTCTCCAATCTATTCCTACTTCATATTTTAGAGTGCTTATCTTCAATCTGATTCTACTTCATACTGTTAGAGTGCTTGTCTCCAATCTGATCCTACTTCATATTGTTAGAGTACTTATCTTCAATCTGATTCTACTTCATTCTGTTAGAGTGCTTGTCTCCAATCTGTTCCTACTTCATACTGTTAGAGTGTTTGTCTCCAATCTGATCCTACTTCATATTGTTAGAGTGCTTATCTTCAATCTGATCCTACTTCATACTGTTAGAGTGCTTATCTTCAATCTGATCCTACTTCATATTTTAGAGTGCTTATCTTCAATCCGATTCTACTTCATAGTGTTAGAGTACTTGTATCCAATCTGATCCTACTTCATATTGTAAGAGTGGTTATCTTTAAATCTGATTCTACTTCATAGTGTTAGAGTGCTTGTATCCAATCTGATCCTACTTCATATTGTAAGAGTGCTTATCTTCAATCTGATTCTACTTCTTACTGTTAGAGTGCTTGTCTTCAATCTGGTCCAGACTTCATACTGTTAGAGTGCTTGTCTTCAATCTGGTCAGGACTTCATACTGTTAAAGTGCTTGTCTTCAATCTGATCCAGACTTCATACTGTTATAGTGATTGTCTTCAATCTGGTCCAGACTTCATAATGTTAGAGTGCTTGTCTCCAATCTGTTCCTACTTCATACTGTTAGAGTGCTTATCTTCAATCTGATTCTAATTCATACTGTTAGAGTGCTTGTATCCAATCTGATCCTACTTTATATTGTAGGAGTGCTTATCTCAATCTGATTCTACTTCATAGTGTTAGAGTGCTTGTATCCAATCTGATCCTACTTCATATTTTAAGAGTGCTTATCTTTAATCTGATTCTACTTCACACTGTTAGAGTGCTTGTATCCAATCTGTTCCTACTTCTTATTGATAGAATGCTTATCTTCAATCTGATTCTACTTCATAGTGTTAGAGTGCTTGTATCCAATGTGATCCTACTTCATATTGTAAGAGTGCTTATCTTCAATCTGATTCTACTTCATACTGTTAGAGTGCTTGTCTTCAATCTGTCCAGACTTCATACTGTTAGAGTGCTTGTCTTCAATCTGCTCAGGACTTCATACTGTTAAAGTGCTTGTCTTCAATCTGATCCAGACTTCATACTGTTATAGTGATTGTCTTCAATCTGGTCCAGACTTCATAATGTTAGAGTGCTTGTCTCCAATCTGTTCCTACTTCATACTGTTAGAGTGCTTGTCTCCAATCTGATCCTACTTCATATTGTTAGAGTGCTTGTCTCCAATCTGGTCCAGACTTCATACTGTTAGAGTGCTTGTCTTCAATCTGGTCCAGACTTCATACTGTTAGAGTACTTGTCTCTAATCTGTTCCTACTTCATACTGTTAGATTGCTTGTCTCCAATCTGATTCTACTTCATACTGTTAGAGTGCTTGTCTCCAATCTGTTCCTACTTCATATTGTTAGAGTGCTTATCTTCAATCTGGTTCTAATTCATACTGTTAGAGTGCTTGTCTCCAATCTGATTCTACTTCATACTGTTAGAGTGCTTGTCTCCAATCTGTTCCTACATCATATTGTTAGAGTGCTTGTCTCCAATCTGATTCTCCCTTCATACTGTTAGAGTGCTTGTATCCAATCTGATCCTACTTCATATTGTTAGAGTGCTTATCTTCAATCTGATTCTACTTCATACTGTTAAGTGCTTGTCTCCAATCTGGTCCAGACTTCATACTGTTAGAGTGCTTGTCTCCAATCTGTTCCTACTTCATATTGAAGAGTGCTTGTCTCCAATCTGATTCTACTTCATACTGTTAGAGTGCTTGTCTCCAATCTTTTCCTACTTCATATTGTTAGAGTGCTTATCTTCATCTTATTCTACTTCATACTGTTAGAGTGCTTGTCTCCAATCTTTTCCCTACTTCATATTGTTAGAGAATTAGTTTTAAATGAGGATGAAACAAGGAGATTGGTTAAATACACTCTCTTCAACTCCTCACCTAGTAGAATCGTAAAAGTTCTGCATGTGTAGATTAAACCATTCCTAAATCAGTTACTTCATTTGAATATTGAATTAGCCAATGGGTGTAATGATTTTGGGCTGGATAGAACTAGCTCAAGATAGGTTAGGATGTAATGATTGGACTGGTTTAAACTATCTCAAGATAAGGGAAATAAAGTGTAATGAGGGGGACGGATAGAACTAGCTCAAGATAGTGCTAGGGTGTAATGATTTTGACTTGGATAGAACTAACCTAAAGAAAGAGATAGGGTGTAACTATTCACATTTAACCTGAAAACAAGATTAGACCTTTTTCACGTAATTCATGTTGAATAAGTAACTTATATTTAGTGTCACTTTTAATAAATAATCTCGAGAAATTGAGTAATTGATATTTCAAAAAAACTATTCACATTTAACCTGAAAACAATTAAATGTTTATTGACTTAGATTAAGTACGGCTATCCTAACACACACACACACACACAGATGTAAACAATTCTTTTAAACCATTCAAAGATTATTGACTTAGATTAAGTTCAGTTACCCTAACACACACACACACGACCCTGAAGTAAACAATTCAATGATTATTGACTTAGAAGGGAACCCCAGTCCCATGAACAAGCAAACAACCCTCGGTTGGTGTACTAAATTTTTCCAAAATGGTTTCACGTGAATGCGGTTATAGCAGGGGTTCTAACCCCCAACCTCCAAATGTAGAGGGTCTTTCGTGAAATATTTTAAACTAAAAAAATGACTGAACTAAGGTAATTAAGTTGTCAGCATACTACCCAGGAAACCCAATCCATGATACATTTTACTACCAAAAAAACTATTCACAACATACACATACACCTGCACCTACACCTACACTACACCTACACATACACATACACATACCCTACACCTACGCATACACCACACTACACATCAACACACAACACACATACGCACATACACACGAGGTAATAATACTTTTCATATCCTGACCGCAGGGGAAGTGAACCCGCATTTGCTGGATACTTCGAGAGATAACCCCATTTGCAGTCCACGGTGGAGGCTTGGCACTCCCCGCATTCACAAATTCTTGCAAGGTAAGGAAGGGTTTGGAAATCAGATAAATCTTTTTTCCGGGACCGAGGATGAACCCCCCGGCCGCCAGCATAAAAGTCTGAAAACCTTTATCCCTAGACCGCCGGGCACCGGCATTTATTAAACACAAAAATGCTCCAACAGAAAACAATCAAAGGGTTTTTTTAAATTTTCCAAAATTTTACAACAAGATTTAATATATTTCTATCATTTAAAGTATGTTTAATTTAAAAAAAAAGGGGAACTTTGGTCAATGGGGAAGGTGTCATATTTCTGTGCGGGGTCTGGGATAAATCCTGGGGTTTCCCGGCACAGACTTATTGTTGTCAACTTTCCTTTCACCCTGCAAGAGTGTATTAACGAAATGTTAATCCCAGCCTCCACCGTGGTTGGGATCCCACTTAAACTGTGGGTCCCCCTTTTTCTTCTCACAATCATCTTACCATTACACATTAGGTAAGTGTGTATAACTCGAACGGTATAAAGACTGGTGTAAAAAATTATTAATATTAAATTTAAAAAAATAAATAAAAAAATAATAAAAATAATAATTTTTTAAAATATTATGCAAAATTTGTTTTTAAAAAAGATAAACAATTTTTACTCGCTTCGTTTTAACTTTTTTAATTGAAAAACAAAAACGCTCGGGCCCCCCACCTTTCGGTTGTTCGCCTTTTATAAGTTAGGGTGATTTGGGCTTTTTGTGTAAGATCTGCTGTTTTTAATTTAAAAAAACAAAAATTGTTTGCTACTTGCAGTAGCTTCCAAATAAAAATAATTTAAATTAGGCTTTATTTTTTTAATACAATTTTTCTTCCTCTCGACCCCTAAAAAGAAAATTTTGTAAACGAAAAAAAAAATTTTAACCCAATATTTTGATCAAATTAAAACTGAAAAAGGGGTTTTCGCGATGCCATTTTCCGGGGGTTCTATATTTAGGAATTAAATACCAACCCCTCAGATTAAGGGGTAATTTTTTAAAGGGCTGAAGGAAAAAAAAAATAGTTTTGATTAAAATCTGTTCGACAAAAAGTTTTACAATTTAAAAATTTGTGTTCCAAAAACCCCTTTGGGCCCTCGCCACACCATTTTTGTGAGGAAATTTTAAAATATAAAAAAATACTTTAATAATTTAAAAATATTTCTTATCTATTTTTTCACAATGTAAACCACATCAAAATCAGATTCAAATCTGTTTAAGGACATTTGTCAAACGTATCCAAATATCTGATGTTTCTGTTTGTTTTGTACTTTATATTTGTAAAAGGTCGTCATTTGAAGTTCATAAGTAAAAAAATCTTAAAAGGGCTACAAATGGGGTTTTCTTTTTTTAGTGCAAGGCTCTTTGGTCTAACAAATTGGGGTCCCCTGTTTAACATTACAAAAAAATGACAATTCTCATATCCCTGAAAAAAGCCGCGTACATTTTCAAATTTTATCATATTCTGAAACTCTTTGAAAACATATCTTGTCATGCAAAAAATTTTTTAGAAATATAAAAACTTTTTTTTAAATAAAAAATTTAAAAAAACTAATAGTTTCCAAATTACAGAAAAAATAATATACGATATAGAGGTAGGGGAAATTTGGGGAAATTGGGGTTCTATTCCATTTTTAGGACAGAAATGTTTCTGTAAAAATACTTATTAATTTATGTTTTTTATTAGAATTTACCTTTTATCCATTAAATTTTTGCAACAATGTATATAATTTTATTATTTTTTTCACAATCTTAAGAGTTTTAAAATAAATTTTTTTAAGTTTATGTAAAGGGAGAGACATCTTTGCGGTACACCGCAAAACCCTTTATTTTAGTAAAAAAAAAATATTTTTCAAGTGTACAAGGCAAGCATAAAATAAACTTTTTAAAAAAAATCTCCCACAATATTTTTCATGGTTCTATAAATAAAAACAGAAATTTTAAAATTTAAAAAAAACCCAATCATTAAAACCTTGAATTAATAATGCAAAATTATTCAAAAAACAATGAAAACCTGAAAGATATCAAAAAAAAACGACCCAAAATATTTTAAAAAATAATTTACTAGTTTTATAAATATAGAAGTTTAAAATAACAAAAGTTAAAGGGGTAATCTTAAATTTGTCTTATTTCACAACAAAGAAATAAAAGTTCTTTCTCAAACCCAAATTTAAAATATATAAACTGAGCTCTCAACAAAGGGAAGGTAAAATATAAATTTTATCATAAAAAAGAGTTTATTTTATATTTAAAAAAAAACTTTTTTAATGTAAAATTTTATGTATCGTAGGCCAATGTCTGCATTTGTCACTTTTTGCCATGGGACCATTTAAACAGCTGCAAAACGTATGGTGACATTTTTGCAATTCGGCATTTTAACTTGATTTAATTTATTTTTCAAAATTTACCTCTAAAGTGACATTGCAAATAGTAAACATGTCACATATTCAGAGTTGTTGGAATTCTCGTTTTAAGGAGATTCAAACGTTCCGACGTTTCCTTAAAGCAACTGGGGGGGGTATCAGAAAAAGTTCCCAGAAATTTCCCGTCAGCCCTTCAAAGGGGGGGGGGGGTTCCTTTGGGCAGGCAGCTCCTGGTATTGATAGGGTTGCAGAACCATCATACTTCTCATTTTTGGGGAAATTGGAGGTATTTAAACAAACTTGATTTGATCGTGTCTAATCCCACGTGACCAAAACCCCGTTGAAAACGATTTTTTTTCCCCTGTTCAATGGTGGAATTACATGGCAAAATCGTAGGAAATTAACTCTCTAAGACAAAGTCAAGGACTACCTTGTTTAAAAAATAATCCCAATCCCTATTGAATTGGTTCATGGAGAGTTTCGAGCCGCCAAAGTTCAGGCTCTGACCAAACATCTCGAAATTTTCCGTTTTTGGAACCCGGGCTATTTTAGTTTAATTTCTCATTGTACAAAAATTAGGTCAAGTATAAGTGAACTTAAGTTAATATTAAGTACAATCTGGGGTGCTAAAAAAGCCCATTTTGCTTTATGCTCCAATGAAAATAAAGCTAGGTTAACACATTTCTATGTATTAATCTATTTCCTGAAAAACACAATTTTACTATAATATAATGGAAAATTAATAAGGGTAGAATAAGTTCTGTAGAACATTGACAATAAATTTAGCGCTTAGGGTTGGGGACACAGTACTATTCAAATTTTTGTTATAATATTGTATTACACAAAACTTTGTGGGTTATTGTACAAAATTTAAACGAGTTTTTACTACAAAGTTTGGGTTGTACACACCGTATACAATGGTAATGTGGCATGTTTTGGGAAAGGTTAAATTGATAGTAAGGTACAATGAATTTGCAAAAGGGGGTTGGGAAATAAATTTGGAAAAAACACCTTCATTACCCTTGATATTAAAACCCCGAACCTCCCCTTTAGCAAACCAAACAAATGAGTTTGGAAATTAGCCCACGCCTAGGGGTGATGTTTTTTATTTACAATTTTGTTTTAAAAAAAAGGTTTAAAAATTGTTTTTTGTGACTTGGGTAAAGTGCTCTCCTCGCGACCAATTCGTGTAAACATAAGAATCCGATATTACCTCTTGGGAGGGAATAAAGGCCACGCCTCATGTGGCTGGGAATTAAAATAACCCTCAAAGGAATAATTTTAGAGGTTTTTTAAAAAAAAAAAAGTATAAACTTTCCCTCGCTCTAGAAAATCGTATGAAGGTAACGGGAACATTGCACTTTTTCCCATGTTTTTCCCAAATTTATATTATGTTTTCTTCAAAAAAAGGCGGGCGGCCCCAACCCCAAGGGGCTCAATTTTTTGGTCTCTGGATAATTAAGAAGCAAATAAAACCAATATTTAGATTGAAAGCTCTAAAAAATGCCAAAAAAAAAAAATTTAATATTTACATTAATACATTTTTAATAATTTTTCTAGATAAAAATACGTGTATTGTAGATTTTTAATTTATATTAAAGTATACCAAAGATTTAACACTAACATATTTGATAAATCAAAAGGCGTTGTTATTACTAGTAAACTTCAATCTAAAAGTAACTAAAACCTACAGTACATCCAGCCCCCACATAAAAAAGGGGACTTGTTACCCCCAGAAAAAAAAAACATTTTTTTATATTTTTCTAATTTTTAACCCGAAACTTAGTCAACTTGATACTTTATACTTTATCCAAAGGGGAATGATAGTAATTTAAAAGTCCCCTATATGAAAGGATCCTCATATTTAAATAAATTCTCTGGATACTTACATCCATTGCGTTTAACGCCTATAAATTCTGGGTCATTTTTAGTTTACCGCCATATATTTTTTACCACTACCTGCTTATGGGTTTTTCGTAGTTCATAGGGCTTATAATCTAATACACAACATTCAGTTTTCCCCCCCTTTTTATTAATTATTAGAAGGCTTTTTTGTTTTTTTTGTTTTCGTATGGATCATTTGACCGGGGAGGACGGGGACATCGGGGTTAGGTTACCATTAAAGACTTTTACGTCTTTTGGCACAGAACTTTACCCAGGGTACACCACGGGAGTTGTCTAACGTCTTAAAACCCCGATAATATGGGAAAATTTTGATTTGGGGACCCGGGGTGAGTCTTAACCAACTTAAGTCTAATTAACCAAACCGGGGATGTTTGGGGAATATTCCCTCAAGGAAAAACAAAAAAAGGTAAACAGCCAAAAAAAATCGAACCCTGATCCCAGGTGCATTGCCATAACCAGGGGGCCGGGTTACTCCCAAAAAGGGGAAACCACGTTTCACCAATGAAAAAATCGTTCGGCCATGCCGGGAATCAAACCCGGGGCCCTTATCTCATAACAGAAAACTACAACTGAGCTCAGCGTCTTTTTTTTCTCTGAATCAAAAAAATTAAATAATTATTACACCGCGTTTTAAAACCCATTCGGGTATTACACACTTACGCTAATTTGTAATGGTAGATGATTGGGAATAAATGGAGGCCCTACATTTAAAACGTGGGATCCGCCCACGGGGGAGTCGGCTTTCCACACTTTTCACAAGTTGTGTTTAAATACACCTTGTCAATGAAGGAAGGTTTAGCAATCAATAAATCTGTGTTAGGACCGAGGTTTGGAACCCCGGACCCCACACAAAAGGGCTGAAAAATTCCCCAACCACCAGCTCACCTAATCAAAAGAGATAATGTTTATATTGAAAAATTTTATCATGTCTTCAAAAACCTTCTCCTATCCTTTAAAACGTGGCACAAAAATTTTTAAAACAAGTAATTAGAAAAAATCTATAAATGACGCCCTTCAAAAATCCTTTGATATTTATACATTTTCGTATAAAACGAAACAGACAACAAGGGAGTTACAAAAGCATAAAGGGTTTTATTTGAAATAAATAAATTTTATTATTATAGTCGGCCAAAATTTATCATTATGTCAAGAAAAGAAATTTAAAGCTTTAATCACTAAAGTTTTCGGGAAAATTTGTGTGAATTAACGCTGGAAGAGACTAAATGAAACTTTCGCAAGTGTTTCAAAAAACACAAACAATCAGAAATTAAAAACAGGTTATGGTCGTAAGCGAAAAGAAGCGCCGTGAATAAGGCAAGAGGGCTGTTTAAGCGGGGCTTTGGAAAAGAGGGGGGGTTAAAAAACGGGGGTAGAAGGGGAAAATTTCCATTGTGCTAAAAAGGGACCAAGGGGCCATCGGTACCCTTTCATTGGCATAAAAGGCTTTTGGGCCTAAAGTGAAAGGCAAACGCCTTTGGGCCAAATGCCTTTAGGCCAAATGCCTTTGGGCCCAAAAATATTTTTAGGTCTTTTAAATTTTTTTGGGCCCCTTTTAGGCCAAATCCCTTTGGGTCAAAATGCCTTTTTAGGCCAAATGCCTTTAACCCAAAATTTTTTGGGAAACTTTTTAGCCCTAAACGACCTTTTGGGCCAAAAACAAAAAACCCCCTTTTTTAGGAAACCAAAAACGCTTTTTGTAAATTAAAATTTTTAAGACCATTTTTTTAAAATATTTTTTTGCTGTCTCCGAAACTTTTCGTTAAGATTTGTAGTGATGCAATAATGGCGAGGTTTTTTGTTTATTTTAGTTAAAAAAGTATTATACCGTTTCAAAATATTGCCCCTTTCTAAATTTACTTTTTCCCCAAAAGGTAAGCAGCACGTCTTTTACCCATAGTCCCACTTTTGAGTTGAACTTTTTACTTTTCCAATTTTTTGTACTAATTTTGACAACCTCTTTAAAATGGGGGAAGCGGGGCCGCCACCGTGGTTGGGATTCCACTTTAAAACTGGGGTCCCCATTTCATCTCACATCACCCTACCATTACACATTAGCGTAAGTGCTATAACCCGAAGGGGTAGTAAGACGGGTGCTAATAATAATAAAATAATAATAATAAAATAATAATAATAATAATAAAAAAAAAAAAAAAAATAATTTTTTTTTGGAAATTTTACCCCAAGCCCCTTCCTCCTGCTATTACTAAAACCACGGGAAAATTTCAAATTAAAAATGTATTTGGTCATCTTGAGGGGCCCTTTCCTTATACTAAGGCTACTAAGTTGGGGGTAGGCCGTTCATTTTTCCCGGGCCCATCAGCCTACCTTAACACCAGCGCTGCTTTTACGGCTGCTCGTGAACTAGCCAAGCTTGCTTCTGTTCAGATCATGGACTTGAGTGCCGCACTTTTTTTTTTTAATTTAGCCCATCTTACTACCCTTTTGGTTTAAAACCCTAAGTACAAAATTACCTAATGGATTAGGAAATTTGGGAAGGGTTGAATTAAGGAAGTGAACCCCAATTTGCGTGGAGGGGAGTTTAAAAACCTTTTGGGAAAAACCACCCCCAGTTCACCAATCGGATTTAAAAAAAACCCTCGTTTCCCCCCGTCCTCACATCGACCAACACGACTACGCGTTTAGCTATCCACCCCAAACGAGGCTTTTAAAATTTTATTTTAAAGAAATTTTCCCAAAAGCAATACAATACAATACAGCACCGCACCCAAAAAACTACCCCCCCCGGGTTTATAGCTTTAAGAAAATTTACCTAATGGATTGGGAATTTGGAAGGTTAATAGAGGGAGTAACACGCTTTTGCGTGGAGGGAGATGGAAAACCTTTTAGGAAAAAGCACCCCCATTCACCCGACCGAAAATTCAAACTCGACCCCCGTCCTCAGCGTCGAGCTCAACACGAAGCGCTTAAAGCCAACTACGCCACCGGGGCGGATTTTCCAAACAATGTAATAGTAAATTTTTTTATGTTTTTGAAATTTTATCCTTTTAAATTTAAATGCGTAAAGGGTTCGAAAAGGGAAACCGATAAAAAAAAAAAAAGCGGTTAAAGCGTTTAAAACCTTTGGGCCGTTGCAATAAAATAATCTAAGAGTAGGGGTGTTATACACCTGATTTTTCCCTAAAAAATTCTATTCTGACGAAATGTATTCTTTTCTGAACGAGATGGAAAAGGAGTCATTTTTTATTTTATTTGCTCAAAAAAATTTTTTCACCTGATGAAATGAACCTTCACCCCAAAACGCTTACTTTCCTTAAAAAAGCTAATTAAAATCCCCTTTTTGGGCTGTTCCGAAAATTTTTACCCAAAGGGGAAAATAAAACCCTAAACAAAGGTTTTATATTAATTTCAAAACAAATAAAAATGATTTCAGGGGGGGGTAACAGTCAACCCCCAAAGTTTTATTTTAGGAAAAGTTCCCTTTTCCTATATGAATTTAATGATTTTTTTAAATATTTACTTAACTGCAAGATTTCACATATCATTTAAAAACCTTACTAAAAAAATTTTAACTTGCTTCTTTAAATTTTGGACATACTGGAAGAGAAATCCCCCCCCATGAAAGGTGGATATTTTTATGTTATCCTGCCATCAAAAACAATTTTAGAAACTTTATTTCAAATTTAATAAATCACTGTTTTTTGACCCACTTAATATGTTTTGTACAAAACATATTTTATGTATACATGAACAAATGAAAATAGTACGCAATTTAATAAAAAATTTTAAGGTTTTTGGTGACAAAATTTCACTTAAATTATGTGAAACTTTCAAAATAATTTAATAACCCCTTTTTGTAAGTAGGCCTTTTCAAAAACCAATTGAGTATAGTAAAATTTTGAATTTTAATTAATGTTAAACTGTGTGTCAAACTATATATTTAAAGGTAATTTAGATTCAGCACATTTGTTTTATATAATTTGGGTAATAATATATCCCCCCCTAAAAGTTTGGAATACTATGTGTTCCTCCCCTAACCCCCACCTCCCCCCCTCAGTTAAAAAATAAATTGTCCCTAAGATTGAATTCAAATCCCACCCGGGGTGTAAAAAGGGGGATTTTTCCCCTAAAATGGACCCCACTCTAAAATTACGCAAAGTGGGTACATTCAACAAAAATGTAACATTCCCTCATTCCGGTTCTTTAGGGTAAATTTTATGATGTTAAAACCCCAAACGGGTATAAGTCCAAAAAAAAACCCAAATGTATATATCAAAGTAGGGCGAAGCTTTATTGTTTGGGCAGGTATTTTTTAAAAACCTATTTTTAAGGATTTTTTTGGTGTGACTTCAACCCTGGGGAAAATATTTGAAAAGGAATGCCCTAAAAGCTATTTGGGTTTCCTAACTTTAAAAATAAAAAAAAATTTGTTATAAAATCTTTTTGAAGTTTGATTCAAACCATTTTCAGTTTTAAAATTTAAAGTTTTTTAAAAAGGGAATTTAACAAAAGGAGGGAGGCACATTTCGAGGGGGGGAGAAAAATTGGTAATACCCCACCTTTTCAACCCACCCCTTTCCCCGTTCACGCTCAATGGGTACACTCGTTAAAATTGTACAGACACACCGTAGAATGTAATTATTTCCCCAAGTCTGACAAACTAACTTAAATCTAAAAAAATACAACATCCACCCCGACGTTAATTCATCATTGTGAAAGGGGGAAAAACACAGCAACCAAGATACGTTTTCGGACATTCCGGAAAAAACCCGGACCTTTCCATATACAAACACCTAAACCAACTGAATAAAGTTCAGACGTGATTGAAATCAACATTATACGGGGTTTATGTGTTGTTAACAAAATATTTTTAAATTACTGATAAAAAAAATTACACTTCTGAAAACAAATAAAAAACTGGGACTTGGAATAACGCTTGAAAACACCGGTTCATAAGTCATCGCACTCAAAAAAAACTTTTTTTTGAGTGACGCGAGGGCGGATTATGTATTTTTTCTTTTATATTCATTCAAATATTAAATTTTAAAAAACTGTGAAAATTTTAAAAATATTTATTGAATGGCAAAAACTAGGTAAAATTTTATGAAGTTCGGGGATTCATTTTTTTCTGTACAAAGCTCCTTCGGCTAAAAATTTAGAACCCCGGTCTAAGTCAATATATGTTTTAAAGTGTTGAATAACACGCTCTGGTACTTTTGTCATTCGAAGTACTTTATATAATTTTAACCGACATTGGGGGGGGGCGAGTGATTCTAAGTCTCTATAAGCAGGTCCCCCGTGTAATAACCCATATCTTGTTTAAGAGACTTAAAAACTAAAACAACTTATTTACCGAAGGTGGCTACTAGTTATATACATTTTCTTTTATAAAATGTATTGAAACACTATGTTTTTGCTTTTTTCAAAAAAATAAAGTGGCACTTTAATATGGTAAAGTGTGTTTTTAATATAAAGTCTTTAAACCAAGTTTAAAAAGGACCATGATACGACTCATCTTCGTTCAATGTTTTTGTTATAAAGTAATAATTTTATTTTGTATTGAATTAATAGGGGTCTGGGGAAGGTGCCCTTTTTCCCACCCCCCTTATGCGCCCCTGGTTTAAAACGCCTATTTGAAAGGTCATTTAAACATAATATAATTTTAATTTATAAAATAGAAAAATATTCAAGGGTTTTTATGAACTTATAATGACCCTTTTTCTCGTCAAGGAAAAAACAAAAATAAATCCATTAGCTTTTTTTTAATTAAAGGGGACTAAAAAATTTTATTCAAACCCTTTAAAAAAGGTTTTTGATTTTTTATAATAAATAAATTTTAAAGATAATAATGAATACTTTTTGACCCGTGTTTAAAGGGGCCCCTCATTTAATTATCAATCAAAATAAGAAGTATTTACTTAAAAATGTTATTCAAGTTTAAATTAATTATAATTATCAAAAATTAAATTTGTTAATTTGAAAAAAGATATTTTTAGTGCAAAAAAAGTTTTTTCAATAAATAGAGTAACTCTAGTATGTTTTTTCATTTTATCTTTAGCCAGCAAAGCTTCCGCATTTTAGCAATTTGAAGTAGGGAGAGTAAATAGAATTAGAGAATACCCCATTGCATTGAAAAAAAGGGGAAAACCTTTTTAAAAATACCATAAGTAAAAAACCGGGGAATTGAGCAGGGGCGGTATCACATTTTGTCCTCGATTTATTATTTTATAGAAAAAATCTTTTTTTCAAAAATAAGATGAAATACATATTTAAAAAAATTAATTGACTAAATTTACACAAAAATATACAAATCAATACATTATTTAATCTAAATTTTAAAACAAAGGAAGAAGCAAGACAGAGGTCCCACCACAACTCTGAACTCAAAACAAAATTTTGTTTGTGGGTTTTTAAAAAGAACCAAAGGGAAAATTGCCGGGAACAATGAATTTTTTTTAGGTTTTTTTGAAGGTTTTGCTATTATTAGGGAAAGGAGGGGGGAAAGGACTGCTGCCTTATCCCTTCTTTAAACTCTTTTAAGTCGACGGAAAGAGAAAAGAAAAGATTTAGTCTGTTTGCCACGTAACCAAGTTGGCCCCCATCGCGAAAAAAACCTTTTTTTTCTAATCGTTTGTGCTCAATTTTTTGCTCATATTTCCCGAACAGAATATTTGGCTGTGAAACTGGCCAAATTTAAAAAAATATTAATGTGGGGGGCCAACTTGAGCTCAAGCACCCACCCATATTAAAAACACAACATAACAAAAATTTTTTAAAAACCAAAGAACAATAAATTTGGCGGGGTAACTTAGTCTTCCCATACCCTAACCTTAGAAAAATTGATTCAACTGGCCCGCCCATTTTTAAAAATTCAATGCAACAAAATTCTGTTTTCACCATTCGTTTGTTTTCGTTTTTGCCATATTCCCAAAAAAGAATTTGTGCTCAAAATTAGAAAATCTAGAAAACCGTTAATGTGGGGCACTTTACTCATTTTATCGCCTTCATTAAATTTTTC
The DNA here is from genome assembly GCA_039000515.1 of Timema cristinae. Lineage (NCBI taxonomy): Eukaryota > Metazoa > Arthropoda > Insecta > Phasmatodea > Timematidae > Timema > Timema cristinae. Next base: position 27,224 of record JBCFYV010002151.1, read on the forward strand.
AAAAAATCCTAGTTTCAAAGCACATATTCATGTTTGGGCACATATACACAAAAAAATAAAAAGAATGGGGAAAAAGAATTTTTTACATTGATTCTCAAAGGTGGAAGCCAACTTGCTCATTTTTCTACATTTTTATATAGAAAGGGTCAAATTGGGCCCACCACATTAAATGTTAAATTTCTTCCTAAAATTTTAGAGCACAAATGTTTATTTTTGGGGACAAATTGAGCACAAACAAAGAACAAAAATGGCGAAAACAGAATGTTTTTTATTTTTGTTTTCAATTGGTTAGGCATCTTTAAACCCAGCTGGATCGCCTTCAATAAAGTTATATAAAAGGCCATGTTCACAAGCACACGTTCAGTTCAGCACATATAGCACAAACAAATAAAAAAAGATGGGGAAAACAAATTTTGTACTTGGGTTTTTTAAAAATGGGCGGGCCACCTTTAACCTCATTTTTCTACTGTATGGTATAGGGGAAACTCAAGTTTTGCCCCCACATTAATTCTTCTCTAGATTTTTCTAATTTTAAAAGGGCAAATTTTCATTTTCCGGGAACAATAGCACAAACAAGCCCAAACAATGTGAAAACCAAAATTTTGTTAAAATTTTGTTTTTAATAGGGCGGTATATTAGTTATAGTTGGATCGCTTCATTAAAAGTTACTAAAAGGCCTAGATTCACACCCTAACGTTTAAAGTTCGGGGACATATGACCACAAAAAAAAAACGAATGTGAAAAACAGAAATTTTTTTACATTTATATTTAAAAATGTGGTGGGCCCGCTTAACTATATTTTTTACAGTTTATAATAGGAAGGTTTAAGCAGCCCCACAAATTAAAAGTTTCAGATTTTCTAATTTTAAAGCACAAATTTTCATTTTTTGGGGCCCCTATAGCACAAACGGGAAAACAAAAGATTCAATTAAAATAAATTTTGTTATGTTTTGTTTTCAATATGTGGGGGGGCAACTTGACTCAATTGGCCCACCACATTAAATATTTTCTAAATTGGTCATTTTAAAACACAATGTTTCAGTTCGGGGACATAGACAAAAAAGAGCAAAAAAAACGATTAACAAAAAAAGATTTTTTTCGGCAATATTGGGCCCCTTGGCACTCTTTTGCCTTGGCTATAAAATGTCCCTTTTTGGTTTGGAAACAAACGATCCGGGCGAATTTTTTACCAACCAAAAACTTTTCAATTTTTCCCCCTGGGCCCCTGCTGCAGCCATTGGCTTTTTTTTGGGGGGTCCCCTTGCTTATATCGTAAATTTTTTTCTGCCCTAGGAAGTTACTCCTGTAAAGGCTTCCAATTTTGTATTTTTACTTTTTATGAAGACTTAAAAAAAGACCAACGCTTCCATAAATCTTTTGTATTTTTTTCCAAGTTTAAATAATTTTCCTGAGAACTTTTTTCTAATTACTAGGAGGGGAAAATTTTATATTTTTTTTAAACAAAGGACCATGTGTTTAAAAACCCATTTGTTAAAAAAACACCCTAAAAAAAAATATTTTCACTGTTTGAAAAAAAATACTGTACTAATTTTTTATAATTATTTTTTTAAAAAAAATCTAACAATAAATAGATTTAAGATCTAGAAAAAAACCCTAATTTAAGTTTTTAAAAAATAAACCAAAAAAAATAAAAAAATTAAATATATATATATATAAGACCTTTGTAAATTTTTGTGGGAAAAAAATTTTAAAAAATGCGCACTATTTTTTATATATTAATTATTTAAACAAAAGATAAAAAAAAATATTTCATATTATGTTTAGAAGCCAAAAACAAAATCGGGGGGGCCCCTTTAACAAATTAAAGTGGGGGTTGAATAAATTTGGTTTCCCACTTTCATTTTTTTCCTTTTGGAATAAGTTGCAAAAGTCCCCCAAAATTTTAAAAAAAGGGAAAATAATTTTTAACCCCCACTAAACGGGGTGAGAATGGGATTTTTTATTGTTTTTCGTTAAAATTTATACCGTGAATAAATTAACAAGGAAATAATATCGGAAACTTTAATAAAAAAAAGGGAAAAAGTGTTTTTTTTGAACACGATCTAGTTTATGTAGGATTTTTGTCAATTTTTTTTAGAAATATTGTAACTACCCTTTCATCATTTTTGCTATTATATTCCCAAAAAAGAAAAAACAAACTAACAGTACCTTTTTCTGTCCGAAGTAAACCCAGGGTTTTAAAAATTTACATTTTTTTGGCCAAAAGATTTTAGCCAACTGCCTTTTAGGCCAAATGCCTTTTTTTTTTTTTTTTTAAACCAAATCCTTTAGGCCAAACCTTTATGCCCCAAATGCCCTTTAGGCCAAATGCCTTTTTTTTGGCCCCAAAAGTTTTAAAGGGCCAAACGCATTTAAGGCCCAAAACCTTTTTTTTTTGGGCCAAATGCTTTTGGTTTTTTTTTTTCATTTTTATGCCAAATGCCTTTAGGGCCAAATGCCTTTTTAGGCCCAACTGCCGCGCCCCGACCACATCCTCAGGGTATTATCCAGAATATAAGGGGCAATATTTGTGTTGTTCCATTTACTTATGTAACCCCCCCCATTTTATTTGTGCCCATTGTAAACTGGAACACTTTCTTTTAGGTTTTTTATTCAACGGCAGAAAAAAAAAATAACTTTTTTTTAAAAAAAAATGATTACATTTGTTAAAGTAAACAAAAACCTTTTAACTTGAACATTTCAAAAGTTCGTTTTGTGTGTGTGTGAGAAAATTAAAAAAAATTTTATTAAAATAATAACAGGGACCCGACAGACCTTATCCCCGCCCCCCGAACGTTTTGGGTTTTTTTTGGTGGCATAATTTATTTCGAAAATAAAACAAACACATGTGACACACAATACAAATTTACAATGAAAATCCAATTAGTGAGTTACACAAATATTTAAAAATTTAGGGTTTGTCAAGACAAAATTCAAAATAAAACATTTTTTTCTTTCCTCAAAATCAACTAAAATTGAGACAATAGTACATTACAAATTACTTTTGTTTCACAGTAAGGAAATTTAAAGATATATCATGGATTCCCGAATGTGTGGGGTTTATTACCAATATCTACAGGATGTCTCTTAATCATAATGCACAGTAGATATTAAAATTTTCTTTTAAACTATATTTAACTTACTTACAACATAACATGCAGTTATTAAAACAATTATTATTATAAACATGTTTTGCCTTCATCAAGATATACAATATATTGAATTATCTTTCACATTTATTCTCTTTTTTTACTCTGAAATCTACTAACTGCTCACGGTTGTAAATAAAATAAATAATTTTATATTATGCATACTAAAGTGTAAGGATGAGGAGGTAACATTTCATATCAACTATATCCCAAAATTTGTGTGGGGGGAGAGTGGAAATGATTGTTGGTAAAGTCCCCCCTCGGGAAAACACAGATGTTATTTGATACAACCTCTCCGTCCTCCGACAAACCAAACAATGAGATTGTCATTTAATCATGTGTCCAATTAATGGGTGTTGATTCAATAAAAAATTTGGGCAGAGTTAAGTTATCCCTACTATACTTAAAAAATAAAATGTCCTACTGACTGACTGACTGACTGACTGATTCATCATCGCCAAGTGCAAACTAATCAAGCTACAAGCAAGAAATTCGGACTGTATATTCATTTTTTTTATTTTTTAGGGACCCAGTAAGAAAGGATTTTAAAAATTCCACCCCAAAGGGTCAAAATAGGATGATAATATGTATGAAAGTCCGCATTTTGAAAGTTACATAAACAAAATTTTGTATTTCGGTTATTGACGTAAAAAAAATAAATACATGTTTTTAGGAATTTTGGAAATTTATTTAATAAGGATGAAAAAGGGGTGAAAATTTGTATCGGACTTGCATTAATTTTTTATCTGAGGTCAAGTTATGGTCATCAACGTAACGTAATATTTTAAATTAATATGTAAATACATATGTAAAATTTCGTATTTGTATATAATCAACTTTCCACCGAGAAAAGCCGCGGGCAACAGCTATCTAGTAAAATATATATAAATTTACTTTACCCCAATCACTAATCTGGTTTCGGCTTTAGGCCGAGATAGCCACACAAACAACAGACAGAAAAGTGAAAAACCCTTTTTTCGTTTCAGAGTGTCATGAGAATGTCAACCTTTAATCAATATCTCGAATTCGATAATTTTAGCGAGCCCAATAATTCTTCCTCCGACGGTCGATACGAAGTAAAATGATAATGTTTCATACATAATTCAAACCTGGCAGTAATCTTCGATTAATTGAAAAATCAACTTGTACAGGGGAATCAAACCCGGGAACCTTAGCTTGACGCACCAATGCTCTACCACTGAGTTAATCAGAAAATCGTCCCATGCTTTTAGTAGCCACTGATACCCACACTCCATAACAGATTTTTGCCTTAAAATAAGAGTGAAGAATGACCCCTAGCACGTGAAAATCCCGGGAAAATCTCAGTGGTAGTATTTGCGCGCCTAAGCCAAATGCCCCCGGCTTCAATTTCCATGTTCAGGGCTCATTTATCAATGTATTAAAATATATTATTCAGGTACGGTAATGTACATAATTATGTTAGCTAAGACCTAAAGCTTTATTTATAAATTAAATAACTTTCTTTAATTTATAAATAAATATATAAGTCTTAGCTCATATTTATCAAATCCTTACTCAAGCTTTAAGCTTTAGATTGAAAAACGTTACATAAATATAATCTTTCACTCCCCAAGCCTCGCCTTTCATGTTTCTTCCATCTGGGAGTAATGTTTGAAAGCAAACTCTACAACCTAGATTTGTTGAATAGAACTATCAAAAACCACTGTTATTCCTGCTTAGAAGTCAAAGCCAAACTCTAGGATCTAAATATTCTACCAGAGTAACGTAGCACAAATATAAATTAACTAAAACATATTACTTTTCAGACACACTAATAAAATACTGTTTGTGTTTCACCACGCCTTACTACTCTTTTCAAGTTATAACGCATTAATGAATTACGATAATGGATTAAGGAGGAATAAGGTATAATTGTAAAGGAAATATAGCCAGTTCACGTGATGGGAGAGTTGAAATTAATTAAGAATAAAATACCCCCAATATATCCAAACAGGATTCTAACCCCGTTACCCGGTCACCAGCAATCCAATATAATACGAAATCAACGCATTAGACCATGCAAACATTTATGCGAATAAAATAATGATCAAATATGTTTCCTTTAAAGTACGAACGAGAAAAATGTCTGATCGCAAGAAGTTTCGACACCGAATTGATATTCCTCTTCCTCCGGGACTTTTCCAACAACGAAGACAAAGTTAGTACAGTTTAGTTATAGTGTATTGAGAAATGCCCTCACTTCTAGAAAGAACTCCACTTTCATACCTGGCTTATAACTTCTACTGAGCGCTTTCAAAGTACTTGAATCTCCACTCACCCTCTCTGTGGGTACGCGAATAGACGTCAAGCTCATATAGCCTGGTTTTAACTGCTATTGGGGGGCAGGTTAGAATTCGAATCCATCTAGGTGTGCTGAGGGTGTATTTTATTAAATGGCTTTAGAGCCTCTCTTAAGAAAAATGCTGATACATTATATCTCCCTAATCCCTACCATATTAGGGTCGTTAAATATGGTTATCCGGACGTGTAGTAGACGTGTTTGGGAATATCCACTTAAGTGGTCGAATTATCTAAGGCGTCACTCTCGTATAAGACTTGGCCTGCTGATGATGGGAGATCGGGGTTCGAATCCCAGTCGGGTCTACTGAGGGTAGTTTTCCTATATTGGCTTCCCACTTTCCTTCCAAGCAAATGCGGGTAGATTACCTCTAAAATGCTTCCTTACTTATCCTTAATCTTATTAGAGTAATTATCATATATGCGTATAAACTGAACAGGTTAGTAGGACGTGATTATATATATATTTTTTTAAACACCGTTTCGCCTAGATAAAGTTTATGCATTCTCTTCATATTCACCTTACTTACTCTGTTCCCTTGAAACAAATGGCACAGGTAATCCATTTTTTTCGTAACTAGGAAAATGTTTGTAGGATTTTTATCATAATATACTTGTTTTTAATTATGTTAAGTGCTGTAACATTTTTTTAGACTCTTAGGGAGCTAAAGTGTTTGTATGATATAAATAGTAAATAAAAAACAAAATTAATCATGATAAACAATAGGACTTATTGAAACTAGAGATATGTATAAAAATATAATTTAGAAAAACCAAAAGCGGTCGACCGAAAACAAATCTGAAAAAAGCCCAACTCTAACACCAAAAAAACATGGACCAAGTGATCGACACGACGGACCATTATAGACAAGCTCCCATAAAAGAGGACAAATGAAGACCCAAGCGGTCGACACGAGAGGACCCGCTCGACAAACATCAATGAATCCAGTTAAGAGTGGCTCAATGACAGACAAGTTATTTCAAAACTAACAAGTATAAACAAGGCTTAGAATTTTGGGGATAAGGATGGGGCTGGATCCCCCTAGAAATTTCTGTCTCCCGACACCCCAGATTTAACTACCCAAAAAGGGTATTTTCCCTTATATGTTTAAAAAACTTAAACATCGGTTTTTTTAAAAAATTTTTAAAAATTTACTTACACATTGCACTCTTCAAAAAAATATTTTCTAAAACTTTTTGTTTTTAAATTTCGAAAAATAATAGGGGTTTTATACATACAATATTGGGATCTGAAAATAAAGAATGTTTTTTCCCGAAGAAACGATTATTTGGATCTAGGAAAGAGACAAACGTTTTTTTTATAAATGGAAAATCATATTTTTTAAAAACAACAAGATGAAATAAAATTTTATAAAAAAAGCAACTGCCCGAAACTAAGTTGGGAGCTTTATGACAGGGTCGATTCTGCCAGTACAGTGAGGGGTTTATTTTTCTTAAAAATTTGTTATTATAGAGGATATGTGCTCTCATTTGCATGTAGGGAGAATGTAAACCATTATATGAAATATCACCCTCCGTACACCCAGCTGGATTTGAAGCCTGATATTCCCGTCATTGACAGTCCAGTCTATTTTGAGAATGACGCTTTAGACCATCAACCATCGAAGCTAAGAATATTTTGTTGATGTTGCGTTAGCACCAGGTTTATTAATATGTTAAAATAGGAGCTAAGTTAAGATGAAATAATCCCGCATTAGTGTAAAAGTTAGATGTAAAAACCACAAGGGTGGTAACTATCAGCCCAATCCACTCAGTCGGAATGATTACTCTTATTCAAGCTACCTTATTAGACCGTGTGACAAACAGCGTTAATTTAGGAGGTCAAAACAATACTTAAACCTAGCAAACAGTGTTATTTAGGAGGTAAAACAACACTTACACCTAGCAAACAGTGTTATTTAGGAGGTCAGACAATACTATAGACCTAGCAAACAGTGTTATTTAGGAGGTCAGACAATACTTAGACCTAGCAAACAGTGTTATTTAGGAGGTCAGACAATACTTTAGACCTAGAAAACAGTGTTATTTAGGAGGTCAAACAATACTTCACCTAGCAAACAGTGTTATTTAGGAGGTCAGACAATACTTAGACCTAGCAAACAGTGTTATTTAGGAGGTCAAACAAATACTTACACCTAGCAAACAGTGTTATTTAGGAGGTCAACAATACTTAGACCTAGCAAACAGTGTTATTTAGGAGGTCAAACAATACTTACACCTAGCAAACAGTGTTATTTAGGAGGTCAAACAATACATTACACCTAGCAAAAAGTGTTATTATTAAGGAAGTCAAACAATACTTTACACCTAGCATAAAGTGTTATTTAGGAGGTCAAATATACTTACACCTAGCACAGTATTATTTAGGAGGTCAGAACAATACTTACAGACCTGCAAACAGTGTTATTTAGGAGGTCAGACAATACTTACACATAGCAAACAGTGTTATTTAGGAGGTCAGACAATACTTACACCTAGCAAACAGTGTTATTTAGGAGTCAAACAATACTTACAACCTACCAAACAGTGTTATTTAGGAGGTCAAACAATACTTACACCTAGCAAAAAGTGTTATTATTAAGGAAGTCAAACAATACTTTTACACCTAGCATAAAGTGTTATTTAGGAGGTCAAATATACTTACACCTAGCACAGTATTATTTAGGAGGTCAAACAATACTTACACCTTGCATACAGTGTTATTTAGGAGGATAAACCATACTTACACTACTTTGACATATGTTTGTAGGGTTTGCTAAAGTAAGAATGTAGTGGAAATAACTTGAAATCAAGGACAAGCGTGTATTGAATTAACTGTTCTGTCACTTAGCCCACTCTTAACTGGATGATATCAAAGTTTGTCGAGCAGTTGGTCCTCTCGTGTCGATCGCTTGGTTGTCTATCACTTTGTACTCCTATACCTGAGCTTGTCTAGCAGTTGGTCCAAGCCGTGTCGGCCACTTGACCCCACCAGCCTTCCAAATAATCGTTTTCATTTGTCTACCGGTTGGTTGTCTATCACATGGTCCAGCTCGTGTCGATCACTTGGTCCGTGTCGTTTCTTCGTGTCTAGCAGTTTGCTGTCTACCACTTTGTCCTCTCGTGTCGACCACTTTGTTGTCTATCACTTTGCCTGCTCCCTCTCTATCTCTGTTTGTTTCGTGCTAGCCTACAAATGCGTGGATCAATTTGAACGAAATCTGAGAGAAATATTATTTGAACCTAAGTCAAATATGTATTTAAAGTTTCTCAATTTGGATATCTGTTTTAATATGTTGGTCCTCATCAAAAAGTTTTTTGTTTAGTACCTTTTCTCTAAATCATTTGAGTGTCTAACCAATCGCTCAAGAACCCACGCACCATCTTTGAAATATATTGTTAAATGTTGACACAAATTCGAAATTGACGTCTTATACCAGGCGAGCAACGCTTATTCTATAAGAATAATAAAATATTTTTAATATATATTATTATTTGTTTTCTGTCTAGCTCAGAAACTAATGGTTCACATTTAAATAAATATTTTTTATTTTTAAGAGTAACTTACTACAAATCTATCCGACATCTCAGCTCATTTGGTAGCGTGTGTATCTACTGAGCTAAGATTTAATTTAGCACCACGTCTTACTACCCGTTCGGGCTATACGCTAATGTACTAATTACGCTATTGGGCTAGGAATTGGGAAGTTTGAATTTAGAGGAAGTGAAACCGAGTTTCGTGGAGGAAGTGGAAAAGAATTTAGGAAATACCACCCCCCAGTTCACCCAACCTATATCCGATCCTCAATCTACCCATTCTCGGCAGTCTAACTCAAGACCAAATTAGCGCTTTAGCTAACTACGCCACCAGGTGGGTACTGAGTTAAGAGTCCCGAGTTTGATCCCAGCATGGGCCGAAAAATGTATCATTGGTGAAATGTGGGGTTACCCTTTCACAATGTTAAATTATGGCTGGGAACTGGATGTTGTGTCTTCTCTAGTTGTAAGTTTAGATTATGAGACATACAACAGGCCTAGCAAGCTGGTAGCGGAAAATATATGGCTTGAATGAAAAAAAGACCCAGGCTCTAAACAGTAACGGATGTAAAGTAAAGTACTACAAATTTACAATAATAAGCTATTTTGTATTTCAAAAAGTTGCGTAGATATGGTCAAATTTGGAGGTATTCGGTTTATTAATTACGTCAAGTCATTTTACCGGGAAAATGATATGTTCAATCTTATCTGTAATTTAAACAGTACCTAATTAAAATTATTAGAGTGGATTTTGAGAAAATCCATTTTTTTCCTCCCTTTTTGTCCTTAATTTTAGGATTTGATAACTAATTCTAGTAAATCCTCGGAGGAACCAAATTAAAACCATTTACAACCAGGTTTTAGCACGATTGGTAAAATTGTTTTGGCTCTAGGTATAGACATATATACGGCATCACTAAAATCACTTTTTCTGTTTCAAAGGTCATGAACTTTAATATTTATTAAAATCTTGACTTCGATTTTTTTTAACCATCTTCTTCAAGGGGCCCAGAAAAATTTAAATATCAACTTCAAATCCAAACTCA